>DWRA01003466.1:0-12077 GCA_018250295.1 Spathilepia clonius | reverse complement strand
AGCCATATGATTATTTTAATTAAATTATAATATAAATGACAAATTATTTTTAAATAATAAAAATTATTAACTTGAAAAAAAAAAATTATAATTTAACTAAATCATATTTACAAGCGTCTACAAATTCCACAAAGAAATCCGCCGTTACTTCCGACTAGAAAGGTGAAATAATAATTCATAAACAACAAAAATATTACATGACTAGTAAAGGACATTAATTACATTAATATTAACAATTAAGTTCAAACTTCAAACCTTACATTCACCTTAAACTATACATTGCACTTTAACCTTAACTCAACACAAATGGTACCTACCATTTTGACATTTATAAAAATTCACAATTTCCACGGCAGTGAAGCAACAAGCCGACATATTCCATATTACGTTAAGAAGTCACAGCAGGATCCTCCATGGACACCAAACCCGCTAATTGATAATTAGCAAACCCGTCACCACTCCTGAGAACCAAGTTGAAACGTCTCGTGTGGTAGCCATACCAACTTAATCCATAGAATCAGCAACATATGAACGAAATACAGATTACATGTTACGTCAATTATTTTGAGGTTAAATGACGTGCTGCTAATAAGCAGTGATAGTTTAGTGGTTCGAACTCGACTTTTCGACCAAGGGGTCAGAGGTTCGAATCCCATGCACAAATCTTTAATTTTTTTCAATATGCATATTAAAAGTTAACTATCACTTTCTTTAACGGCGAAGGAAAACATTAGGAGGAAACCTACGCCTAAGAGCTCTTTTAAAGAAAAAGTTCTCAAAAGAGTGTGAAGTCTTCCAATTTTCATTTGGTCACTTAAGTGGTGAGACAATAATGGTCGGCGACAATGTGTAGCTATTACCCCTTAACGTGATATGGACTACACTCCCGTTTGTCAATTCCCTAACATAAAAACTTATAGTCGAACCCTGCTTAGAGGGACCTACTAAATAAGAAATGCATTACCAACTAAACACACATAGGACATTCACAATTAACTCCATCTTGATAAAAAATCTATGCCTTTTTACATCAAATTGGAGACATAAAAACTTAGATATAAACACTAATAAAATAAGGCACACAGAAAGTCCAGAATAAAAGTACGATACAAAACCTAAAGACAAATAGTTTTGATAAGAACACCATAAAATAACATTATAATATACATAGGGACACAGAGATAACTTTTAGACGAAAGACAGTTCATTATCATTCATAATTTATCATTTATATATATTGTAAATGAAGCACGACGCTTAAGAAAAATAAATATTGTGTAAACGATCATATTTTATACAATATTGTACATAAAAAATGCAATATCACGGCAAATATAATCTTTTGTCTATTTCTCACACTCCAAATATGAAGAGATGACGCGGCAAACAACATTTAGAATGTATAAAAGATAATTTCAGATAAAAATGCGATATATAAGCTTTTCAGAAAAAGTCATTCGTGACGATTGCGAGAATACTAATTTGAAGCAGATAACAAAAATCCTTATACTGTCTACTCGCCTAAAAGTCATTGGGCAGAATGATAAAATACTTAGAATTGAGTTATTAATAACGTCTAATCCCTTTTACATATTTATGAGAACGTTTAGGACCGATAACAGGCTGATATAGTTATGTCTGTAATTGTCAATCGTTTACCATTTTCATGCGTTCTCATAAGTACGTCCTCAATTATTTACCTTTACATCAAATATAAAAATCAAATAATGCGTTAATTATAAAATACTGGTTGATTTGCACCATTTTAATATTTAATAAGAAGAGAAATGTCATCAGTAGTCGTTTTCATAGAATACGTTATTCGTAGTAACTAAGACTAAAACATTGTATACAAATCAATATGGCGTTCTTTTTCTAGTAAATAACGCTCAATAAATTTATTGCATAGCGATACACATCGACCAGATAGTTTATCATTCACGCCCCACTAACATTACAGACCATTGGACAGAACGAAATAAATGATTTTAACGTTTATAAATAAAAAATACAATAATTCCTCTACAAAGCACTAACACTATTCGAAAATCAAAAGCTACCCTAAAGACTGAAAATTTATAACTGTATTTACATCTAATCGTGTTGGAAGCTCAACGCAAATTTCGTGTGGTTTCTACAATTATTACATTTTTTCTTACCACCTATTATAATATGAATAAACTCGAAGGAGAAATTGTACACAAAAGTTACAAAAACACCATAAACAGTAAATAAGCTATTACGCGAGGAACAATCGAAATAAATCAAAGTCACAAAAGAATAAAAGCGCAAATATTTTATAGTAGAGGTATATGAAAACGATAAATAATACGAAAAAGTTTCAAAGAAAACAATGGCGAACACAATGGGAAAACAATAATATCTTACGTCACTTTTGGAAGACGTTTGATTAAACATGCAAATACTTCTAACTTACATTATGCATATCATAAGTATAAAGAGTATTATTATATTAGAAGATAGACTGATACGACATTATCTACAAATAAGATGATGATAATAAATGATAGCGATCGTGCAATAAAACATTTTTCATAGAGTGTGATAGAAGAAACTGCTATACGAAATTCTAGACTTCGATGAACCTAATTATAAAGCGTTACGGATTATCTGTCGATTTCTTTCGAAAGAAAAGCTTAAATTTACAAGTAATACATAAATACATCTAAAAAAATTGATGTTACAAAATTTTAACACAAATTAAATCGAGCGAACTATCGCAAAAGTTATTGCTGAATGATATTTCTCGTCAGATAAAGCAAATATTTAACTTCTACGACGTATATTCACTACGATACTAATTTAGCACTAAAGGTACTGTGAAAGGAACGTAGAAAAATAAATTGTCAATTTAATTATTATTTAAATTTCTATGTTGATCTGCTATATGTACACGTCAACATTTCGGTTAAGTTGATTCCTTAAAATTACTGACAGCCATGTGATAGCTGACTATGAGTTCGCAACCCCATCACTTGATGTAGACAAAAATGCTGTTTTACAAAAATAAAACAAAACCGTAATTAACCCAAAAAATCTTAAAAACATCAAACATTTCAAAAACTTAACGTTAATATAGCAACTAATTTTAAACTTTTAAAATTAGTATTAGCTTAAGAACCTAAATCAATTTTAGAAACAAAATAAATATCAACCATGTAAATAAGACGAAAAATATAGTAAAATTAAGTGTAAAAATAAATATATTAAAGAAACCATAGCTTTAACACTATTTATATGAAACAGAAGAACCAGTAGCAACAGATTTATCTATCACCTAAGTTTCGGGCTGACCCATTCGTCGACTAACTCTAAAAACATTGAGAAGCTAATTATACCACTTACGATTAATACACATTACATACCCATTATTACTTACTTATTGACGATATTATATATAATAATCTAGCTTGTCCAATTATTGTTAATTAATTTTTTACCTATCTACCGCCAAATACGACAACACTACTTCGCTTACCCGTTTATCACCCGAATCATACAGACAGACATACGTCCGTTAATAACGATTACATACAAACATTTGAACGTAAACTCATATCAGATATAGAACAAACTTAACAGGGAAAGAATGATAAACCTACAAATGTCTTTAAGACAATAATAACGACAACAATGTACAACCAAAGTTACGGATCACAGAAAGAAAAGTTTTAGGTAGACTATGTTAATGAGCTACTCTTAGACACTTGCCTTATTACCAGCTATAAGAAAGTATTATGAAAGATAGTACCTCATTCATAGGTAGTAATTTGAGTAGTAGTAAAAGGTTAATCTCAACATATAACCGTGGCGTAGCGTTATCATACAAATTCATCGACTAACTATAACCGAAATAGACTAAATTGTGAATTCAGGTTTATGTTCTCCATCTTTTTGTTTTCGTCATCTGTAATAGATATGATATGTAAAGTAAGAGAAAAAGCTCGCCATGAGAACGAAAATCGTAATAACTATTTTTAGTAATTTCTCGCTTGTACGATTTTAACGCTGGTAATAGAACAAGTGTCTCTCTATATATCAGCAAAAACGATTCGACAGCAGAATGATGAGAAGAAATCGAAGAGAATAGTATTCAAACTTCCATTCATGCACCACATAGGGTTATTAATCGTTGTATTTGCTCAGCTCATCCAGTTTCAACTTCTAATACGAATTCGTAACCTAATAAATAAAATACACACATTCTTCTGCGACTTGCTTGATCACGCTTAAATGAACCAGAGCAAATCAAATGTAGCTTATCATTTGTAATGAAGTTTTTGCCGCTTTTTCTCAATTTCGTAACAATCTCCGAAAGTAGCTTGATAATGTTATTAATGATTCTGTTTTATTACTGTAATATGATATTGAGGAAAATTACTATTAAATGGCCTAGCAGTTTGATCTACAAGGTCATTATAAAGAAAATTTATAATATTTGAATTTCTTAGGATCATATATGTTCTTCGTTGGGTTACTAATGCTTTATTACTTCTGAACGTCTATCAGAAATATCTATGCCTAACGCTCTTAACAAGGGATGTAAACTAGAGCATTTGTAACATATCATAATGTTGATCACTGTATCCGAAAGCAATTTTGGTTTAAAATTAATAGCAATAGTTTTTCCATTCGTAGTCGCACAAGTCGGTAAAGTTGATAAATACGCAACATTCTTTTCAAATAACACGCTGCAACATTTCATACATTCGGCAGTTATTGCAACATGATTTCAACGTTGAAATACGTCCAATTCATGTCCACGCTTCACTTCGAAATCCATGCTTTTCGACACATATATTTACATGTTCATATCATCTCAATCGCCCAACATTCAGTACTTATTTCAACCATCGTAACATTCACTAAATATTTATCCTATGGTGTTTTAGAAAATCTAACTATTATTATTATTATTTATTATTTTATTTGCAGTCATATAAAAATAACAACAGACCGTTTATTTTCTAGCAATTACCTACAATAAAACGTCGGATGATCACGGAACAGTGTAGTAAGCCTGTGGACTTAACTAATCGTTATTATTATTGATAGTCATATTAATACTAAATTGGTGTGTATTTCGGTGCGTGCAATAGCACATTCCTACTTCTCAATTAACCGACGTGACAGTGTACCTTATTAGAAAATTATTTTAGTATCAGTAATGTGAACAATTCCATCCAAAAATTCCATCGAAGATTTATATGGCTAACTATGGCCCGGAGGCGAGACACCGAGCGTCGACATCGCTCAAGTAGCGCGAAGTACGTGGAAGAGAACACGTGATCAGGGACCAATAAGAGGCCAGCCATCTATCAGTCGCCGGCCCACATTCGTCACTGCTTGCGCGGCGCACGTTCACGCGCTATTCCCGTAATTCTACTTGCACTTAGTACGCTCAGAGCTGTTTACTAGCAATGGATGTGACTTCCGATGAATGACAGAGCTAATAATTTATTCCCAACCTTTAGCGAGCCTCTCCACTGCTCACGTAAGCAGTGACCGTATTCCACAAACTACTGAGTTACGTACCCTCTAATCTAAACTAGCTCAGTGTACGCATTTCGACACGAACAGCTATACACATTCAATAACACTTATATAAATATTAAGACAAATCACACGAAACAGTTTGAATTATTTTACTATAACCATCCCTGTTTTCCTCTCTGCTCGCTGTGGAATTTCTTTAAAATATGAATAACCTCTGAATTAACTAGGTAATTATCTAATAAACATTATCATGAGTTACTTTGACATATCAAATACGCGGCTCGAAATTTTTTTTATTACGACAAACTCTACTTTACCCTACAAAATGGGTCGATGTTAAGATGTAAAGTAATACGCCTTACTTGTACATGTTACAAATAATTAAACGTACGAACTACTAAATAAATTCGAAGAATGGATTATGGATAGGAATAATGAATAAAATGAAACACCTAATACAGAATCTAATCTAGATACAAATAAAAGTTAAGATATCTAAATTTCTTTACAGACTAAGGTCACAATCCTCAACAATGATTTTATTATCTAAGACGTGTAGTTGTAAAGTGCCGATAAGTGAGTAAAAGACTTTACAATCAGTGAAAATCGTGAGAATACAAATCAGGAGAAGAACCTTGTGTACTAAATTTACCCTGTACTCTAGGATTATTAGTGAAAATACGGTTAATATTAGTTTACGGAAAACACTTCGTGCCATCCTGATCGTGATAGACCCGAAGGTTCGACATGCTCAGTCATTGCTTTGAGGGAAAGCATCCTTTGGTAATAAACGTCTCAGAATTAATATTCAAGCGAAAACCGAAATAAGTAGACAATAGCACTTACAAATTAAAGTCAGTTACAATAATTGGCTTACAGTCCGGAACTATTTTTGACTCTGTTGGCAATATTTGGCACTCCGTTTAAAAATTTAATTAAACAAGTTATCAAACTATCTAAGAATATCGAATTTTATAAAAATGTACAATTGGCAGTCAATTGTTATATGAATATCATCTATAGTTAAACAATATCACCGTCTCGACACGACGTGAATATTAACGCTATAATATTGGCAATACGATACATTTTTTTTTCATTCAATTTATGTCGCCTAGTTTTTAACCTAAATTATCTACAGTTCCTTATTATTTTATTATATCTACTGTGAAATTAGCATTCGTCAATTATCGATATTGTCCTTATGGTTTTTACGCGAGTACGTAGTTTATAAAATTCTAAATGTATATAATAATTTGAATGATTTCAGTTTAATAAATCACCAATAATACATAAACTACATGTCCAACATTCCTCAAGGACGTTCTCAAAACTATTATAATTATAATCGACACTATTCGATATTTAATTGAATAGTATCTTATTACAATACCTAAAAGTGACGAAATTGAGCTCGATTTATTCGAAGTAAATCCTATACAACTAAACGATACAAATTGTTACTCATTGTTAACATTTCGTAAACTTAATACAATCTATCGCAAAAATGAACACCCTAAATATAACTGTACAATGTTTGTGCGTTCACATTAAATAATTCCCGAAACAAAAACAACCTGACAAACATACAATACATATAAAACAATCATACGTTCGCTTAATAGGTATAATACGTTTACAGCATTTCTAATATAAAAATAGTTATGGCGGATCCGGCGACAACACAAAACGGTCAGGTCTTGAGGTTGCTCCGTTCTCGTTTTGACTATCGACGGACACAGTCTCACGTTCGAGTTTTTAATACAAAAAGACGGCTTTGGACACGCTTGCGGCGTGCGTACGTCCCGCAGCGCACCGGGCGCTTGGCACCACACTGAGCACAAAACACGTAAAACACGTCCTCGCCTAGTAGTTCCCACCTGGGAGCTTTACATGGATCATCCATGCCACCACATGACGATCAGCTCCCAGAACGTCTTCGGCGGCGAGTGGCCGAAGACGTAAGACGAATTTCAGAGACCCGGGTCGCCTTCAGATCCCATTTTGAGCAGCTCCAACTTTTTCTTAGCGATTTTCGAGTACAGGATATCGATCGGCTTAGAGTTATCGTAGAAAGTCGGCGCTCTGAAAATAATCATGGCCGTGCCGACGACGCATGCTATCGTGAACAGGAACAGAAAGATTCTATCCAGAACCATAGCCACGTACTTCCAGTCGTCCTCTACCTGCAATATAGATCAGATTTAAAACATGTAGTATCATTATTAGTTGCCATCAAATTTGAAGCATACTTACACTCTCAAATTTATCTTTATTTTTGACATGCTGCGCTATAAACCTGGATCCTTCTATTGTCTTTTCCATTTCTCTTACGTAGGGCTTTTCGAGAGACGGGCTACCGTCATCGAGGTCTAAGCGGCAAGGAGATCCAGGAGGTGGAGAGAATAGCTCATCGTCACCTCCGGGCGGCGGTGGGGGTGATGGAGGCATGCCTGGTAGTTCGTACTCCTCACAACCCCATTCTTTGAACTTGCCATCCATGTCATCTCCACCGAACACGTCCGTTAGTACCTAAAATTTTTGACATATAAATAAACAAGTAATACACGGTAACTTTAAAAATCATAACAATATACGAGTTAATAAATGCCAAAATATTGTAAGAAGAATGAGAACAACATTTCCATGCAAAATAGGTGGGTTTGAGTCAACAATGAGGGCCCTGGAGGAGCCTCAAATACCCAGAGATTAAAATGTCAGTTGGCGTTCCGCGGGATCGGTGTATCGACGTGGCTTAAGCCGGAGCACAATTAGGCTGGAGTGGAGGTCTCGGTTTTGGGCTGCGTCTGCCGGCTCGTATATCGCGATCCGTCCGCAGCCACCAGGGGAACATAAATAACGGGGGCCGCGCGCGCTCGTTAAGCCTGCCGGCGTTGAGTAATAAAGGAAAATCGAAATGGAATGAAATTGGGCTGGAAGCGATATTTTCGCGATACACGCAGAGTACAATGAATTTAGAATACCGTTGAAAGGAGCATTTCCCAGAAGAGTCCCATGGTTGAGGACAATTAAAATGCTTATTGTTGAGAGCGGCTTCAACTCGACTGTAATAGCGTTTTGTTTGTATTGAATCCGGTACGGTAGAATGTTTTCAAAGAAGGAATCTGGATAAGAAAAGGCATCGTGTTGTTTTTATCGTTTCAAAAGGGATTCTTGACGTAGAACTCCGACGTGAGAGGTTTTTATTTTACAAATTTAATTAAACGCAACGAGATGAAGTTCTTTGGTGTGAAGATAAGATAAAGGTACAGTAGAGGTAAATGGATTCTTTTACAGTTTAGGTGAGGTTTCCTAAACTCATGATTATTTTACATTCTCGTAAAGATTCAATAATTCTTACCTCGGTGGGTTTATCGTTATCGTCATCATCGTCTTTTTCCGGTCTCTGTATACATAATACTTTAGGTAATATATCTATAAAGACTCTGCGTACCCATGGGGCCATATGATGAGTTACGGGCGACCTAAAATTTACATTTAGCACCACGATAGTGACAACTACAGATAGGGTAACTAGCATCATTGTAAATAACAAATATTTTCCTAGCAAGGGAACAGTTAATGACGTTGGTGGAATAATTTCTGCTAGAAGTAAGAAGAACACGGTCAACGAGAGAAGGATAGAAATACACAGCGAGATCTTTTCTCCGGAGTCTGAAGGTAGGTAGAAAACAAGGACTGAGAGGAAAGAGATGCCGACGCAAGGGATAATAAGGTTGACCGTGTAGAAAAGGGTTTTCCTCCTAAGGGTAAGGTTGAAAATAATATCAGGATAGGGTTCTTCACAGCACGAGTAGAACTTTTCGTTTCGCGTCGCTGGTACGCGCATGATGTCCCATTCAACTGAGATGTAGTACTCTGACAAGTCGATACCCATTGCTATAAGCTCGGAGTCTGGCGTTTGCTTCAAGTGCCTTAAGTCCACCTGTAGGCAAAAATTATTGTGAGTCGAATATCAGTAACCATTACAGTATGTTATAATTAAGAATTCCAAATTATACTGGGAACTATTTAATTCGAGGTCACTATGTCACCCTTCCTCTATGACACTACTTGTCAAAGAATGCGGTTTTTGTATAACTAAATTCTTAGTCGTTCTACATTCGTCTTATGTTTACAAAATACGTGTAAATATGGAATTAACTTTCTGATGTACTTGAGAAACGCTGTGACATAAAACTCTTCAAAAAAAATGCATAAAGAGCATTTTTTCAAAGCTGGCGTAGCATCAGCGACCGTTCTGTTATAGCAGATATCCATAGAAGATAGTTAATGAGGTTACCTATCTATATATCATCAAACAATCGGCATGTACATTTAAGTAAAAAACACTACGTAACTATGAGATCATCGGATGACAAAATATATTTACAGACAGGATAATATTTACTTTGTATGCCATTCAATGCTTCCCGTCTTTCCTATCCAACAATCTAAGGTGCGAACGAGACGTAACATTGGCACAATCCCTTGTGAACCTTGAGATAAGCGCTATAAGGCGCAGACGTGGGCTTAGTCTTATTTATGTGAAACTTGGAGAAGCACAGATTTATTGGCTTCCTTACTTCGATGGATGGTTGCTTCAACAGAGGCCTATTTCTGTAAACTCCATTCCAAACTTTTTATCACATCCCCTTTCTCATCGAGTATAACTCATCCACCGCATTATTTATTGTGATCCGATAAATATTTCTTGTGAACATGTTGGGAAGAGGTTTTTACAAAAGTATCTTATGCTTGCAACTTTATCTACTTGGTGACATCTGATACTGTAGTGCGTACAACTATTGCAGCGTTAACTCTTTCTTGTAGTCTCATGACTGCCCGAAACTAATATCTACTATATATTATTATTGTTATTATCATATTTCCTAATATTGTTGTCATCGTTAATATCATTACCAACTTTAATATTTATACATATGCCGGTCTCGTTTACATTTACAGCCATAAAGAAGACAAAATGACCACCTGTTTGCCAAATAACCATGTTATGTTATGTTCTATTTTTATGTTTTTGTTGTATATCGTCGGCTCTTATCTTCATAGCAACATCAAATATGTACCAATGTTAACATCTAATTACCAAATTATAAACACAAAAATTTTCATCTAGATCGGTTTGGTAGTTTTTGCGTGTTACGCAAACAAACAGACTAACGGATTTTTAAATACTATAGATAACTCAATTCCAGTCGAAATGTACGACGGAAAAACTTGAAAGGGTATAAAACAAAGTATACCAGTGCAATTTTATACGATTGAACGTTTTCGTCGAGATATTTTACATTTTGTTTCGACTGTAATATTCGTCTTCGTCTAAGCATTTTTCTGGGGCAACCATTCGTAAAAGTCCAGGATGCCATGAATATTGCAATGCACGTAAACAAATATTTGTTTTTCTTTTGTTCTTACAACGAAGACCTCGCACATGCAATGCATAGGGTAAGAAATATTTATATTTTTTAAGAGACAAGCAAGACAGCAATGCGAAATATTTTAAATTATTTCAGTAAATAAAAGCATCTAGTTTGATACATTGTATGTTGTTATTGAGAACATTAAGTAACATTTACATTCCAATTGTTTTTTCAAGTATAGATGATTTTACAAAGAGTAATTTACGTTACTTTCAAGCCCAAAATCGTCTAGATTCCTGTGTTAAAATCGAAAAGTACGTCAGGTGCCCATGTGATTAGATCTCTCAGACACTTAAGGCACATTAAATATTCATTACCGTGTAGCCATCATAGCTCCAGGATCCGAACTTCATGAAGCACGTCTGCTCGTCGAACGGGAAGTACTCAACGTCGATCTCGCAAAACGACTTGTAGATGGCCGGCGGCTTCCACACCACTTTGCCGTCGTGATGAAGGATCGCTTTCGTCATGATTGTTACTTCATAGTTACCGTCCGCGCTGTAACAAAGTTAGTCATCAATCTTTTATCTTTTTTTTCTCTAGCTGCTGTATGTTCCAGTGTTCGTCACGTATCCAAAAGATCTGTAATCTCATCCAAAGTATTGGTCTAACATCAGAGGTCTACTTTGTCGATCCGATAGTTAACTTTCGGATCCGTCAGAAACTAAATGTGACTATGTTATATAACTCGTGCGGCTTTCTCTTTTATTAAGAGTCGTTTGTGATATTCTTATTATCAATTTGCATTAAAAATTTCAATTTTAAAAATAATACAGAGTATAATCTACGTGATTTGATTAAAAATAAAAACGTAACAAACGCAAAATGTTCGTAGATGTGCGTCAGACAAAAAAATCCCGAAGTTAGACATTTTATTACCTACTCAGTAAAAACAAGTTTATTACCAAAGATTTTATGTGTATAGACAGGTTTATCGTCAAACAAGACAAAAAAGTTTGTCAAATGCCTTCGTATTGAAAAAAGTTGAGTTACGAAATGATGTTAACGCAAAATTTTTATTTGATGGAGTAGCAAACAAGCAGCAGTCCACCTGATGGTAAGTGGCAACTGCCGCCCATGGACATCTGTGATCCACCCCAGATAAGACCAGAATCCCAA
>DWRA01003465.1:0-12078 GCA_018250295.1 Spathilepia clonius | reverse complement strand
AACGTAAATCCCCACCCCCATCCTTCATACACCAACAAAACATTTTTATGAAACAGTGTCTGCTCAAAATCCAAGCCACTAAATAAAAAAACTATTATCCTATTATCATATTAATCCAGATTTTCAATGCATATAAAAAGTTTCATGAGTATCGGGTAGGCAGAAACAAGGTTATTATCATTTATGTAAAAATCTGTTGGAGGTGGTCAGGTGTTCCACCCCATAACCCGTCGTTCTAATCATTAGACCATACCTATGTCTAAGAACGAAAGTACCGCAATGAAATTCCCTATCAAATGAACGAAATGAGTCCCATTGTGAAACTGGCCGCATCCAATGACGGTTGAATCATGTAGATCGGTCTCGGCATCGCGAATTAATCGCCGGACGTACCTAAATATATATTTATATATACATACGCGACGAATAGATAACATCTTCCTTCGAAGAACGAAATCGGTTAAAAGTAGATATTATAGCAAAAAAGCAGTAACAGCTCAGTGGCTGAACCTCGGTCTCTCAATCGCCATTTGGCGTTTTGGTGTTAGTCTTTTTGCCTTTCTAGTGACGATATCATTATTTAAGTACTCTAGTACATTTATTCCACAAACAGAGCACAGATCCCGGGAGGTTGTTATGAGAGTCGCAGCTGGACGCGGCACAAACACGTACTAGGTGAAAGATTTATTGCAGACCATTTCGATAACTGGACCCTACAATAACCGACGCCGGTCGGCGACCCCCGGTCCGTGAACCTCACCTCGCGGCCCGCGGACCTTCCTAGGATCCAATTTCTCGCCTGCGTTCATTTAAATTAGACAAATTATAACTTACCCGCGTTTAAAAATGTAACGTGACGAGTACGACCGAAATTATATACCTTCAACAATTTTTAAATAAATGAGGTATGCGCGTTAGATTTCATGGGTTTCATTTTTTTTTAATAAAATTGAAATTTCAATGATGATGGTCGTCAATACGAAAATAAAGCTACGGTAAGGTACTTTGTAATTCTCAAGCATAGCTTGAGAATTACAAAGTACCTTCAATTTTAACTGTTAAATTAAAATCCTATTCGTGGCATGAAAGTTCTCCCACATGCGTAGCACCCGTGCGGCCAAGGCCTAAGGGTATACTTTTATCAATAGCATCCCGGGATTTTTAACTTTCAAAATTTTCTAATTTGGTGAACCTGACATTCAATCCCAGGTACATCATTTTTAGATTCGCCGGTGTTTTACACTAACGAATCCCGGTTTTCCAAATTTGGTGATGCTAACTCTAACATAGCAGTGATAGCCTAGTGGTTGAATCACGGCCTCTCAGTTGAAGGGTCCGAGGTTCAAACCCCAGGCAAGCAACTCAGATTTTTCGGAGTAATGTGCCTATTACAAATTAATTATCACTTGCTATAACGGCGAAGGAAAACATCATGAGGAAACCTGCACACTTGTGTTCTATGAAAAAAAATCCTCTGACTCTGAGAGGAGACCCGTGCACAGTGGGACAGTAATGGGTTGATGATGATGATGAACTCTTAACATGATTTCATCTGTTTTGTAGTATTATCAAAGTTTAAAGAGTATGACCTATGTCTGATAATACTATCGTCTTATACTGCCAGCGGGAAAAAACTAAATGAAATTATATATGAATACTAATACCCACAAAGGATAAAATACGGTTTTGTAATTTCCACTTCGCTTATTTCAGATATGGATTCGGTTTTCACATCTAGGTAGATATTTTTAGGTTTTTGTATATTCGTCATCTACCTGTTACTGTCGCAGTGCTGGGCACGTGACCTCTCCTAATGAGAGGAGTTTGGGATACAGTCCACCACCAACACTTGTTCTCTTCTACACTACGTTAATGCTAATAACGCATTAAAATCTATGACACTAACGTTAGAGGTGGCAGAACCTTTGTGGTTCCATTCCACCGGCACAACCACCGTACCTATTTCTGCCTAATAACAGCCGTGTTAAGCGCTGCTGTGTTCCACTTGTAGGGGTGTGGTAAAGGAGACATACTAATCAGAGTCGTTCGAACTTGGTCCTCAGGGGTAGTATCTGTCACGGACCTCATGTAGAATTCTTATATTATCTTGGCCGATTACAGATGTAAAAACATATTTAATTTTTTTTAAAAAGTATTTAATTTTTTTTTAATTTTCACAAGTACCGGTAATCGATTGGGATGTTTGATTTTACCTATATCAATTTACTTAACGGTTCTAAACGACCACTAGTGTCTTGCTTACTTATAATGTCATTATATAAATGGACATCTTTATTTTCTAATTATCAACCATCATATAAATATTAACAGCAGGCGCCGTTTCACGTTATAATTAATCTTGTTCAAAATGTATCGTTTACTTATTTTCATTGTTCTTTTGACCTTCACCGACGCCAAGTCACGTTGCCGTGGACAGCATTGCAAGGACCAGAGGCATCACAGCCGCAACACGCGCACAGAAGAAACCTTCCACAAACTAGCTCACCACGCCATTGCTATGGAGAGGAAGTTTGAGAAGCACTGCAGATACAACACGAATATACACGTTATGGAGGTCTATGACACAGACTTGTACGCGCTGAAGTACTCCATCCCCGAGTTTAAAGCTACAGACATTGTTGTCAAAGTAATACATAAAACTATGTACGTAAGCGCAGAGCGTTGGGATCCTACGGGATTAAAAAACATTATGGATGTGAAGATTTTGCCTGATAATCTCAGTCCAGAGGAAGCTACATGGACATTGAAAGAAGGAGAACTACAAATCACGTTCCCGTACAAGACGCCGCTTGGCACTGTAATTAGGAAGACCTGTGGGAATATCAATTTCTCCGTCATCATAGTCCCAGTGTGGGTAGATAAACATGAAGGATCTAGTGCTAAAAAAACAAACGCTGGCACAAAAATATCGATGGGAGCAATTATAAGAAATAGCACAATAACAAAGTAACACGTACATGCAAAGCTACTCAAAATACTTAAAAATATATCGACTAAAAATCGTAACAAAAATAAACAGTGTAAATAGCTTGAGCTATTGTAAATTCTAATGCAACAAAAGCTAATCGATATACGCCCGTTATTAATAATCTATCTTTTTACTAATAAATGTTTTAAATAATTAATGTTTTGTTTACCAAATATAAACACCTTCTGCGTATTAGAATTTATCGAATTTCGATCTTTATTACATCAAATATTCATATACTTGGTTTTAATAACGGGCGAACACAGTCACGCTAAACTAATTGTAAGACAACATTTCAAAATTAACTTATCTGTGGTTTAGAATTGTAATTCTGTGACTATATTATTCAAACAGCTGCAAACACATTAAGACCCTCAACGTATACTTGCGGCTGACATGACAAGTAACACCCGTTCTCAATATTCAATCTACCCATTTGCTCCCATAGGTCGAAATTTGATCATTTCTGTCTACTAGACATTGTCTCACTTCTGTGGATAAAACATTAGACATCTACCTTCTAACAGGAAATCTAACGATTAATCTATCTATTACTAATATCATCATATCGTAAATCAAAGCCGTATTTCACCGGTCTGGTGCAGTTTTTATCCTATAGGGGGTCATAA
The DNA here is from genome assembly GCA_018250295.1 of Spathilepia clonius. Classification (NCBI taxonomy): domain Eukaryota; kingdom Metazoa; phylum Arthropoda; class Insecta; order Lepidoptera; family Hesperiidae; genus Spathilepia; species Spathilepia clonius. The sequence continues at coordinate 8,460 of DWRA01003465.1, read as the reverse complement.
ATGACTATTAAGAAACAAGAATACCGATAACCCAGTGCTACAAATCTCTATATCTATATCCATATTGAACAAATATTTGGTTCTGACTCTACGTCACCTTGCGACCCCAAATAAATCGAGATTAGAGCAATTAAATACCAATGGTGTTAAATAAACATTGCAATAGATCAATATTATGAACAGAAGTTCCCAACTAGTCCTAAAATTAATAAACAGTATGTAGCATTTACCGTTTCATGCAGTTCCAGGAAATACACTGATATTTTTAAAACTCTTCAAAAGAGATCCACAAAATTTTGTCATATTTCAATCGCTAATAAATACGAGACTAACAATGCGTTGACAATGTTTGAATGTTGTACGAATTTGAGTATATCTATTATTTACATCTTGGACACAATTATAGGTTTCCTCATAATGTTATCCCTCAGCAATAAGGCATTCTAACTTTTTAACTGTGAGAAACTAAATGAAGTTTCATAAACCATACGTCAACTTAAAATCAAGGTCTATAATCCTTTATTTAAACAAAGTAGGGTAAATTTACATGAATTGGAATCTCTCCTGGTCAGTTAACATAAATCCGTAGTAGAAGAAATATCCGTAGAGAAAATAAGAGGGGCTTACCCATGGGCGCCCAGATATGCTTAACAAAATTTTATAAATTATATAACATCTAAATGCATGTCTAATTATAAATACATGTGTTAATATAAAAATATACATATTACCCATACACATCCCTACTAATGTGAATGTAAGTTTGTTTAGTACATATATTCCTAGAGGTATTAGAAAGGACATAGGATACGCTTTATTAAAATAATGTTTTTTACTAAGGTAAAAAATATATTTTCAAAAATCAAGAATGTTCTGCTCATGCAGGGTATCTTCAGAATCAAAATAATACTCAGAATCTACCTGGTGCTACTATTCCATTTATTTAGATTCCAATTATTCCTTCTGACTTTCCATTTCAATTCAAAAGGGTACAGTTTTGAATTGAAGCTTTCAAGCTCATTTTTGCTCTTACTATAAACAAAGCAAAAAGCAGACATGGTCAAGACAGGTAGCAGGGGCGCACTAAGAAAAGCCTTGCTTCTCTTACACTGAACTATGTGTAGCCTGTTCGCGTGTGTCTAATGCCCGAAATTTACACCTTTTTGGACCGGACGGAAAATCTTACAGTATCGTATACAAAAATATTCTAGAATAGAACAAAATTGCTATAATTCAAAATTATTTATTTTTGTTCTAGTTAAATATTTTTAAATTATTTCAATAAAGCTTATTTTCAGTTTTAGAAACTTCATTTTATGGAGTATTTTTTAAATACCGAATCATATTGATTCGGTTCTATTGGAATGTGTTAATGATCTTTGAAAAGAGCTTCAACGCGAGCGAAGCCGCGGGTAAAAGCTAGTTATACAAATATATGACATAAAATGACGTACATAGTAGATACTTTAATGATTGTTTAATAAACATTTAAATTAACAGATATGAAAAAAAAAGAAAATTATAACGCCGACTGGCTTTATAATATACGTAATTGATACTTTATTAGATCTTTTATTTGTTGATAGCTTTGGATTTTTAGTAGTTGGGTTTTTGTTTTCTGCGTATGTCATTGTACAGATTTTTAGTTTCCTATTTATTTTATTATAGATTTTAGTAGCCTGAGAATGGAGTTGTTTTGAAGTGTTTACTACTGTTTTTGTTTCTATATGCGGTAAAACTGTATTTTAACTGCGTTTTCCTGTAAATATTTTTATGACTATTAAGGATACATGTAGATTTAAAGTACTTACGTTCATAATTTTCATTCAACAAACCATTCAAAATACAGCTAACAACGAGATAAAAAAATAATGTAGTCAATAAGTGATAACGTTGTGATCAATACTTACTCGTCGATTAAAATAAATGAGCTCTTCTTACTAATAGGTATTTATGTTACTTGTATAAAAACAGACTCCGGCGTACTAACCGATACATCTACAGGGGACAGGCAAACGGAAAGTTCATCATGTCTCGCCTGATACTTCTACTGACGCTATTGGGTGTCACTCACTGCCATTGGGGATTCAACTTCGACGGATCCGACAGCGACTCAAGCGGACCCGACAGTGACGATAGCGACTTTGGACCCAGCAACAAACATAGCTACCACCACGGCCGCTTCCACGGCCACGGCCATGGCCACCACCAAGGCCACAATTACGGCCACCACGGCAATGGATGCAACCACCATGGGAACCACAACCACAGCCAAACCTGGCACTCAGAGTACGACCGAATATTTGAGAAGTTATCTGGTTGTATTATTTGTATCGATCGTCATGCTAAATATTTCTGTGAGCGTTACATAGCCAGCAATGTAGAAGAATGGCATGGGAACACACCATACAAAGTCTCATACTCGATGCCACAGTGCGACCCTAAAAACATCGCGGTGAAAATCAGGCACAGAGTGCTGTACATGTATGCACGGCAATCCAACCGCGAGGATTCACCAACTTATGTGGATATAAAAGTTTTGCCTGATTCATTGAAAGTATCCGATGCTGTGTGGACATACACCAATGATGTACTAACTATAATCATACCTTACATTGATGTCCATGGAAGAGCAGTGAAAAAATGTGTTGACGTTAATGCAGATGTTAAAGTTGTCCCAGAAGTATCGCCGCATTAATACAAAGGCACATAAGATAAAAATAATTAAATAATTAAAAAAACCCAATATAACTTTTCATCTTCTATTCATCCATCCTTAGGTAAGCGAATTTCTTATATATTGACAAATATATATTTTCTTGATATACTTTCATTGCCAAATCACAGATAACACTAGAAGTGTATTTATCAGCGTAGATGAAGTACCCTGGGTTACAGTGAGCACTTTTTTTTGTTAGAAATAACCAATTAGATTATATCGGTCACTGCCACCCTTGAAAATCTGTAATCAATCCCATATACTATGAGAGTTCTAATTGATGTCCACCACGGATGTATCGTTACACTTGGGGACTCAGTTGGAACGCCTCAGTTAAGTATGTCTCTCTTTCCACACCCTACAAACTAGAAAACAGTAGCGCTTAACACTATTTGTTATTAGGCAAATAAATGTGTGACTGTGAAGTCAAAGCCGAACCACTAAAAGTCCCACCATCTTGAAAACATATGGACTGAAATAATTAAGATATGAAAATTTAAATACATTACAATTCCAGACATATGGTCATTCAAAACATAACCATTAATCAGCGACATATAAACAATGCGGTCAATAAGTGATAACATTGCGAGCACTACATTAGAATTGGGTTTTTCCTACTTTATATGTTACCTTATTTATATAAAAAGAATGTCCGATGCATAAAACGATCAGTTTTCCGAAGACAGCCAGACCGAACGTTAGTGATCATGTTTCGGGTGATACTTCTACTAGCCTTATTGGGAGTCGCTCACTGCGTTATGTGGGGATTCCATCACCACGACAGCGGGCCTGACAGTGACGATAGTGACTCTGGGCCCAGCAACGAACACAGCCACGAACACGGTCACGATTTCGGTTGGTGGGGCCACGACCACGACCACGACCACGACCACGACCACGACCACGACCATGGCCACGGGTGCGGCAAACATGGAGAACACAGACACACCGAAACCTGGCACTCGGAGTACGACCGACGATTTGAGAGGTTATCTGCTTACGTTATCCGCGCCGATAAATATTCCAAAGATTTCTGTGAGCGTTACACCACCAGCAACGTTCAAGAATTGCAAGAGAACTCAGCTTACAAGCTCACATACCTGATGCCACAGATAGACTCTAGAAACATCACGGTGAAGATCAAGCACAGAGTGTTGTACATGTATGCAAGGCAATCCGACAGTAAGGATTCACCAACTTATACCGATGTGAGAGTTTTGCCTGACACGTTGAAAATATCTGATGCAACATGGACATACGTCGAAAATAATCTAAATGTAATAATTCCGTATGATAGGGATCTTAAACTGAAAACAGTGAAAACGTGTGCTAGCGTAAATTTAGATGTTAAAGATGTTCCAAAGAGATCACCGTTTATATATAAATTTGGAACAGACGATGAACAACAAGATTAAATAGTGTGCTAAATATTATGTGTTAATTTTAATGTATTATTATGTATCTAGACAAATAAGTGAAAAAACTATTAATTCTATAAACATATGTTTGCTTTTTCGTCATGTGTACTTTAACCATAACAGACAATAACTATGCATTTGTGATTCCATTGTAAATAATTTAATAATATACATATTTAAAGAATTTTTGTTCTTCTATTTTCTTCTTTATTCTTGGTAGGTAGGATATATTCTGATTTTTATATCATACTAGCTTTTCCCCGCGGCTTCGCTCGCGTTGAAGCTCTGAAGTAAATTTCAGAGATCATTAACACATTCCAATAAAATTAAAAAATTACTCCATAAAATGAAATTTCTAAAACTGTTAAACAAATGTTTAAATAAAAGGTAAAATGTATATTACCACAAAAAAACAAATGTGTACATTTTCGTCGTTAAGCACATATCATACCTACCAAAATATATTTTTTTTACCCTTCGTAAAAATTAAAAATGAAAACTTTAAATTTTTCTTATAATACAAAGTATCATATGTACTTTCTAATACTTCTAAGGATATGTGTACAAAGATTCATGAAAATCGGTTAAGTAGTTTTGGCGTGAAAGCGTGATAAACAAACTTGCATCCACATTTATAATATTAGTAGGGATGAGTACACACAAAAGTACGCTTATTTTATACGTGTTTATTTGTTATGCTTGCAAATGTTGATAATATAATTATATTAATATATAGTTTTCGATCACCATTTCATGTGGAGGGGAGTTTTTTTCTGAAAAACACTTCATAACAAAATACTATATTCAATACATAGTATATTATTCTGTAACATATAATAAAAAATTGGGGGAAAATGCCAGTTTATCATTTTCTTCTTTCCGTTTAGGAATGTCAGCTAATTCAGTTTCAATAAATATTTTAATATATATTATATATGATTTAATTCCTGGGAGGTCACGTTACTATTGTTATCTTAGACTTCGGCCCCTCCCTCCATTATCGGTGTGTCCGTAAACCCTCTGTGAGACATATGAGGCGCGTCGATTTCCCCACACGTAATTTCCAATTCAAAATTATTTTGTGAGGGATCACAATTTTTAGCATCCCTCCAGCGTACAACCACGCAGCCTCGTCCAGTTTCAGCATATCAGGCGATATCCTCATGTCTACGTAAATCTCCGGATGGTAGCGCCTCGCCTGTTGGCAGACAAACGTTTTTAAATGTTATTGCATTTATGTACAGTGGATGTAACAAATAAAATGATACTATTTCTTACAAGGTGGCAGAAGTCTGTTTATTATTTTCATATAATGTGTGCAGATATATCTCTTTCTCGTCCACGTCCGAATTCTGTGATGAAAGCCAAGCATTATAGAAATTACTTTTATTATCTGCTATTACCATCGTGAAACCCTTTTACTCGATTTTATTTAATTAACACGAGGTGTAGTTCGATTTGCAACTGTAGGAGTGACAGACTTTCATTTTTTTAAACATATTTATAGAACCTGCTATTAAAAACTAAGGGGGAGGGGTGATTTCTTGACTATAACAGTATAGATATCTAGTGAAAACTAGTAAATAGATCACTTCAAAATAATTATATTCTAAAAGCGTTAATTTAAATAAATTATTACGATTTTACCTGACTGCTTAAGTATAATTAACTGAAAGGGAAAAAGATTTTTTTGACAGATTTGATTTATTTGATTTGACTTGATAGGACTACAGGCTAAGGCTACAGGCTTGGCTAAGGGATTACAGGAAAGCCAGGACTGTTTCTAAGAAATACCGTTGACATCATAATTTATAATAAAGTAAAGTAAATGAATAGGAGGTGACTATCAACAGCCGAGGTTATCACAAAAATGAATATTGTATAAATGTAATATCAGCCGCATACATAGAATTTGTAGTTCTGTAATCTACCAGTTATGGTCGAGAATGTCATGCAAAATGTTTGCGGAGGAAATACCGTTAATAAAAGAGCTAAACCCAGATATAACATTAATCATAAAGAAAACGTAGTTACTCCAGCAAATTGACAAACACTATCTAAGGTTATCTTATTCTCAAAACCACTTAGGTATATCTATATGTCACTTTGCGTTAGTTCATCGAGCTGAGATGTATCGCTATTTTTTAATAATCGCCCTATTAAATTTCGCTGATAGTGCCGATTTGGTGTCACGTGCGCTATGCCGAGGAGATATATCAAGATATTGCCGACCTAGTAAAGCCCGCTACTATGGCCCTCCTCACAACTATTACCATGGGAGCGGCCGGACAAACACGGGAACGACAAGCAATCCCACCGTGCAACCATTGCCACCTGCAAATACGTTCGAAGACCTAGCTCAAAACCTTGCCGCAGCCGAGTCAGCCGTGCGAAAATTCTGTAGTAACAACTCTAACATAATAGTCAAGGATGTTTTTGGTACTGATGCTTACATCCTTAAATATGCTCTACGTGACTACAAAGAAAGTAATATAAATGTCAAAATAAAGCATGAAACCATTTACGTAACTGCCAATCAAGCTGGCTGGATATCTTTTAAGGATTTGAGAATTTTGCCAAGCATTGTGAACACGCGCTTAGCTTGGTGGGTGTTAGAAAACAATTACTTAAAAATCGTGATACCATACAAAGTGGCGTTTAGAAGTGAGGCTGTGAATAAGTGTGGAGATGTTAATGATGCCCTCGTGGAAGTCCCTGCGATGAAATCGAATAATTTGTTGCAATACAGGACGAACGACGATAATGAGATTGTAACAGAGGAAAATATTCAAACTTCCACATCTACTGTTAATCCGGCGACTCTAAATAATAAGGACTCTGATGTAATGACTGTAGATGATGCTATGGCTATAATTTTCCCTGAGGATTGATATCACTATTAAATAATCCCAGATCAATGACAATTGTGAACTAAAATAAGGCAAAATCACTTAAGTAATTCGAATATTTATTGCAACATGCAAGAAACGTGGTCACATTGCTTATATTATTTCGATCAATTTACTACATTAATAATACTCAATATAGACAATTTAAGTTGATAATAAAATTATATTTTGTGTTCATCATAGAAGTTGTTTTATTTCTTACTACCAGTGATATGTATATGTAAAAATGGTAAATGACGTACATATGTATGTATAACCTAAATGTTACATATTCAACAATTTTAACATAATGGGGCTGAGGTTTCTAAAGTAAAAGTAGCCTAAGTTAGTCCAGACAACATCTATCTCCTGTTGAAAGTCCCGTGAAGATCGATCTAGCCGTTTTGGAGACTAGCCGGAACAAACGGACTGGCAGATAGGCAGATAATATTTTTAATAATAATATTTTGTTATATTTCGATCCGTTTACACTGTCAAATTATTGGTATTCATTAATATTGAATTGAGAACGTCTTTTTCCAACATCGGTTAATAGCTCTTAAGTGTTTAATTCCCTAACAAGTGTAATTTTTTATATTTATGAAACAGCATGAAATGAGGATTTATCTGTCACTGTCAAAGTATAATTCTTACGTTCTTATTTGATATATTCCGAAACAAAAATTACAGACATGTTACATTATGTAAAATTAATATAATTTAGGTGATAAAATCTCTGACTTTGATTTTTTTTATTTTATGGTATTATTTCTTTGTATTAAATACGAAAATTATAAAAACCAAGTACAAAATGTAATCTACACATTGATTTATTCTTATTACCAAAACAAAATATTGCATCACTAAATATGTTTTTACTACAATATCGCAAAACATTTATTATATTATATTGTACCAAAGTTATAAGTTAAATGATGACTAGTTTTCAGTTAAGCCATTAATTTGTACCTAAGGTAAAATAACTTTTTAATTTTTCTAAGTTTTGAATAGTCCAATTTCTCTATAAACATAGTTATAGTATAATAATATTGCATAGTATCAGTACACTTTGCATTGCGTCGAAATAATTATGTCAAAATGTTTTTGTAATATTAGCCGGTGAGTGTGTCCAGTCAATTTATTGTAGTAAAACTAACTCAACGCTTTAGGTTAGGAAAATCTGTAATGTTTCATCATTATTATTATTATTAAATAAATAAATGAATAACCTCTACACCAGTGATTCCCAAAGTGGTCTAAATCGACCCTTAGGGGTCTATAACAACCTGCAAGGGGTCTACGTCAGCGAAAAAAAATTTGGGGTTCCATGAAATGAAAATGGGGGTCCATGATAGTGGATCTCAACACATATACTGATAGTACCTATTTACTTACATCATACTATCTTATAACATCAAAACATATACATTAT
>DWRA01003464.1:0-12078 GCA_018250295.1 Spathilepia clonius | reverse complement strand
AGGTACGTGCCTGGGGTTTGAACCTCGGACCCCTCGTCTGAGAGACCGCGATTCAACCACTAGGCTATCACTGCTCAGATAAAGTGAGTAAGGTAAAGTCAACCAACTCTCAATTGGCCGGTGCTGTGGACTTAATTGAGAATAGTATATGCCATGTAATTTGTGTGTAATACCCTAACCCCTTTCACTTTGAGAGGAGACTCGTGCCCAGAAGTGGCAGTAATGGATTGAGGTGATAGAGGTATGCAACCTTTTTCATTTCGTTCATATACGACTCTTGTCCTAATTGCTAGTGTGTGCAGATGGCAAGAACAGCAAGGCGAATGCATCTATATAGTTAAACAACAGATAGTTAAACAATCAAACAACTTATTGTAATACCTTATTTGCAAATAAAACTAATTTCATTTAATTTGATTCAAGGGGAAAGCATATACTTTTATTGTATAAAATAATTCTCTAAACATACACTTTTAATAACCATTGCTAATGTAGATTTGTGTGTAGTTTCATAATCCTAATATTATAATACAAATGGTTGTTAAGATTTTCGCCGTTTTGAAAGAGTTGTGGTACTTACATTTATTTAAGCATGTTTCCTTGACAACCCTGTGTCTGTTTTAAGTGTGTTCTCTCCTGTATCGCACTCATCCATACTATGTTTAAATATATGATATAATACGCTGAAACAATTGATATAAAAAATTATAAACGAAATAGACATTCATATTTAGTATTCAAACCTCTAGATATATAAATAAAACCACACATTTATTATTTGTATCAAATTAATAAGTGTAAATCTATAACACTGTTTAGTAAAACGAATTATCAATCGACTAATTATAAAATAAAATTGGGAGCAAACTTAGATCCCTATGTTTGACATCACAATCACCTTCAATATTTAGAGCACACTCGCTAACACTGTAGCAACATCCGTTGTTTTACTTTTAATAACACATGAAACGCACAAAATTGAATTATTTGATTGAAAGTATTTTACAAAACTTGAACTATTATTAACTGTAGTTAAAAAACACTAACATTTCAAGAACTCCCCAGTTAACAGAAAATTGAATTGAGTGAGAGAAGAGACGATATTCTCACAGAATAAACAGAAAGAGATGTAAAAATGTCGAGAGGGAAATAGAAATGCATCAAGTGTCAACTTTTTCTTAAAGTTAAGTTAAAGTCCTTGATTCACTTTTTTTAGCCACCATTAGATAACATAATACAGTCGTACAACTCAGATCATAACGGTTGGATACAGAATGGACACATTTTTGTAAATAATTTAGTAAGCAGACGTGCATCCAAATGTTTACATATTCTTGGCGAATTATTTAATCTAGGTACAATCAATCTACCTACTTAACAAATAACACTGCACTTTAAAAATAACTTTTTTTTTGTCAATTAATAACCAAGAAATCAAAAATAATGACAATTAATATTAAATTTGTTAATTAAACTAAAATAAACACAATCTTTACTAGTTCAATCGTCAAAATAATATAAGTTTTAATCGTTACAATCGATTTTTTCGTAAAATAAATAGTGCAATTTCATTGATTGCATTAAAAGAGAATGAATGATGCAAAGTTGATGACAAACAAAATTCATTGGTCATGCTTACTGTTATTAATGCATTTACGTGCATAATAAATTGCTATATATATTCCGTGTTATTATAATATAGCTTTGCAATTTATTCAAAATATTTAATACCAAGAACCCTTCATTAAATGTGTGTTCAAACCAAACTTGTTGTCAGGCGTAGTTATTATCGTCTTGTTAGCATACGATTTCACGTTCTCACTAAGGCTTACAGTGAGCCTGCTCGCACTCGGTGGCCAACAACTCAATTTATTGGATCATACACAAAATTACAAAATGCAATAGTTCTTATACATACTACCTCAATATTATTTTATGATTAGTTGATTGGTAATTCGTTTTACTAAATAGTCTTATAGAGTTACGCTTATTAATTCGTTACAAATAATTAATGTTTTAAAGTAGGATCTTTCATTGTAGTTACGTATGGCCACAGCATACACAGCTAAGTAGATGCAATAACATTAATTTGGTCTAATTAATTATATATTTATGAACATAAATGATATATATTTCAACAATAACTATACGTATGCAATTCTTATAATTCGTTTGGTTTATGAGCGAAACCTTAAGGACCCTATAACCCTATAACTTTTGAAGGAACCTAGAAAAACAGAGGACATATTAAGTAGGAATTAGAAAACAGCTAGCTAAGCCGTCTTAGAGAATTAGAGCCCCGAGAGCATTGGTATTTTGTAGACTAGGTGCTCTTTATCAAGATATCTATTTTGAATGTAAAATACGTGATGGCAATAGCCATCTGGGTCGTCAAGCCACCAAGGTTTGATTATAAATAAAAGCTGCTTGTTCTTTAGCACAAATTTTAATAAAACTATTTGAGAATAATATTAATACTATCGTAGAACAACAAAATGTCTTCAGTTCAACAAGGCCTCTCTATGCTTTAAAATCGAACGAACCGTATTCTAGGACTTGCATCACCAAACATTAAATCATTATGATTTTTTTATAAACTACTACGACACTTAGTCGTACATCCAAACTCACGTTAATCAGATCCATCAGAAACATAATTTTAAGTTTTGTAATGTTATTCACTCTTTGGATTTCTGTTTTTTATAGAAAGAAATGAAATACTAGGCTGTCAAAAAATACAAAGTCATGAAATAGTTTATATTCAATTAAAAAATATACTATTTGAACTTTACGTTGATTACTTTAGTTTACGGTACGGAACATGGCTTACGGCCCAGTATGAGATAATTATATTGTTATTTCACTAAATTTATGTAAAATTATCATTATATCTCAATTATTTTTGTTTATAATGAACATATACAATTTGAAAAAATATTTTTACATTATTACATAAATGTAATAAAAAAGAAATAATGCTTTTTACTACATTTACAAAGCATTATTGTTTTTCTATTACATTTACATCACAAAAACATTTGCATTTAGCAACATTTTTTTACGTTACGTTTACATTCTTGTGAATCTATCTTTTATCTATATAGTAAAATAATTATAGTCGACTAGGGTCAAAGATTACACTACATGAGATTATTTTAATATAGGCTTTCTTACTTTATATTAAGGTTCAATGTAAAAAAAAACGTATATACTGATAAGTTCGCTTATTTTCGTATATAATTATTTTGATAGTGTATCAGTTAAGAATTTATATGAATATAGCTCTGTGATTTTTAGTTATCGTCCATCTTGGTGCTTGTGCTTAGTGAATAAAAGAGATAGTATTAGAATAAATTAATCATGATTTTCATGAAAGGAAGTAAAGTTATTTGCTTTAAAATGCAACCTACGTATAAGGTACATTTTTTAAACTTTGATTTTTATTATTTCGAAGACGCTGGTCAAAAATAAGAGTGTTTATTAAAACATAATGACTAAAGAATGTAACTAATCTTCGTTCCTCCAAAGAGTATATAATCCCTAAGTTTTACGTTTTTATAGTCAAACAGATTAGGTATATCGATCAGTCACTCACGTTCGATCGCGAAAGTTAGCCGTGTCTGTAGTAGTTGAACGAGGTTAATATTTAATAATAAAATTATTAATATTTTCTTTTTTAATGAATGGGAAGGCACTTCAATTGTTTCTTCTTGCAACAATATTTAATTATCAACATATATGTTTCTATTTGTAAGGTGTTCAGAGCGATGGCGGCTTACTCATCAAAGGTTTCGCTGAACGAAGTGGTTATAGCATCAGCCGTGAGGACTCCGATAGGTTCCTTCAGGGGCAGCTTGGCGAGTCTCTCGGCGACGGAACTGGGGGCGGTCGCGGTGAAGGCGGCAGTCGAACGAGCTGGAATTCCCAAAGAAGAAGTTAAGGAGGTTAATTTCTGTTTACCTACTTTCTATTAGTGCCGTTACTTCGCCGTGCTTTGCGTGTGAATAAATTACAAATAACTGTTGTATTGGAAGTTTTTAAGTCATGTGTTTTTTAAGATAATTAGATAACACAAGAATTTATCTATCACTTAAATGTTTCAGTTGCATAATAATTCAATTACAATTCTTACTACGAAAAAAACTCGAAAGTAGTAATGAATATGTAAATTTCCTCATTTAAGTGGTTACTTAGCTTAATTATATTAATTTCCTGCAATTTACCCCATAATTTTTTTTTGTGGTAAAGCATTTACAAATTAATATGAATATTTAATTATGTTGATGTCGGATATGATGGAATAATATCAATATTTTTATTACAAAATGCCAATTTATTATTTAAGGAATATATTTTGTATACATTTTTGCATAGCATAATTTGACCATGGTTTTAATTAGTTCTTAAATAATTTTATAAGAGGGACTTGTGCAATAGACATTTTGTGGCTATAAAAATATACACAGATAAGATATATTAATTATGTTGCAAATGGTACCAGGGCATCAATTATTCCCATTATGTTATGTGAAAAAAGGAGTAAACAATTCATCGTAAATAATTTAGGAGTTTCGATTATTAGAATATTAATCCATTTGGGTTTGTTCCAAATGGTTTGAAGCCACAAGTGCAACACTCAAATGAGTCCTATACTTTTAAATGATCCAACTAATATAACATTGTAACGACATCCTGTGGTAATATTTAATGCAATATGTTTTCTGGACATACTTTAACTTAAATAAAGTGTGCAATATGATCGATACATTATACTAATTGGTGTTTGTTAAAAATTTATTCATAACCATATGAATAAAAATAATCCACTTTTTAATTACGTGTAAGATGTTGGTGCGAAGTTACTTTGTGTGTTTAATGACATCATGATGACATGTGTTCAAACGGGCCTGTTATTTTGTGATGACTATAATGTGAAAAAAAATTCTCCTGACTCTTACCTACTATTTCATAGTTTTGTATGTTCATAGAAAAGCTAACATCTGAAGCACCATTCTTAACGGCTTAAAATTAAAAATATTAAAATAAGTCATAGTATTCATGGACTTAAATAAACAGAAAGTTTCGTTTTTACTGTTTTTAATCCAGATTTAGACTGGACAGCCAATGAATGAAACCTCATTTAGAATTTAAACATATGTGTTTGGATTTGTATGTGTATAGTATTCTAACGCTTACTGCTTAGGTAATCCAAGTGGGGGGTTAAGTTTTACATTAAAATTTACAGCCTCATTCATTAATTTGTTTGTTTCAGGTGTATATGGGCAACGTATGTTCTGGGTTCCTTGGACAAGCTCCTGCTAGACAAGCTGTGATATTTGCTGGTCTTCCAAAGAGCACAATATGCACTACAGTAAACAAGGTATGTGCCTCTGGCATGAAGACTGTTATACTAGCAACCCAAGGACTGCAAACTGGAACACAAGATGTTATTCTTGCTGGTGGGATGGAGTCCATGTCAAATGTGCCTTATTACTTAAAGAGAGGAGAAACACCATATGGTGGCGTACAGTTAGTTGATGGTATTGTGTTTGATGGCCTTACCGATGTATACAATAAATTCCACATGGGCAACTGTGCTGAAAATACTGCAAAAAAATTAGAAATTACAAGACAACAACAAGACGACTATGCAATCTCCAGTTACAAGAGGAGCGCAGCTGCTTATGAAGCAAAAGCTTTTGCTGATGAAATTGTTCCTGTTGAGGTCCCACAAAAAAGAGGAGCTCCACCAGTATTATTTTCAGAGGATGAGGAATATAAAAGAGTCAACTTTGAGAAATTCACAAAACTCGCTACAGTTTTCCAGAAAGAAAATGGCACTGTTACTGCGGGCAATGCTTCAACATTAAACGATGGTGCAGCTGCATTAGTACTGATGACTGCAGAGGCTGCTCAAAGACTTAACGTAACTCCTCTTGCCCGTATAGTCGGCTATGCTGATGGAGAGTGTGATCCAATTGACTTTCCAATAGCTCCAGCTGTAGCAATCCCTAAACTGTTGGAAAAAACAGGTGTCAGCAAAGATGATGTTGCTTTATGGGAAATCAATGAAGCATTCAGTGTGGTTGTTGTAGCCAACCAGAAAGTCTTGGGTTTGGATCCTGCCAAGATTAACGTTCATGGTGGTGCTGTTAGTCTTGGCCACCCCATAGGCATGTCAGGGGCAAGAATTGTTGCTCACTTGTGTCATGCTCTTAAGAAAGGAGAAAAGGGTGTAGCCTCTATCTGTAATGGAGGCGGAGGTGCCTCATCTATTATGATTGAAAAATTGTAAGTTTTAAATAAGGAAAATGAACTGCACTGTGATACAATTCTATAAGCACAATATATTGTATTTTTTTTTTATATTATGTATCATTTTTATTATTAACTGAACAATTATTACACTTCTAATATTTGTAACATAGTGCAATTCTATTATAGATTATAAATCTTATTTTAAAGCATGAACTATTGCCTTGTACCCTTAATATATGTATATAAATAAAGACAGCTTTGTGTATTCAATATGTTGAAATAAATCTAGTTTTAAGACAAAACAGTCTATATTTGCTGTTATATAAATTTATATACATTTTTACACCTCGGAATTCGAGTGGAAATGTAAATCTTTATATTATATTGTCATATTATTTACACATTGGAATAGTTGATTAAATCAAAGAATTCCAAATCTTTAGGCTTTTATTTTAATGACCTGCCCAGTTTTCAATTTTTCCAGAGCGGAAGGCACAGGCGGACCACCTGTACTGACTTTTTACACAAAAGACCCATGCCAATTATGTGATATTGTTATGGAACAGTTAGAACCTTTCCAAGACAGATTAATTATTCAGAAAGTCGACATTACTCAGAAAGAGAATGTCAGGTGGTTACGATTGTACAGATATGATATCCCAGTTCTATTTTTGAATGGAAGATTTTTATGTATGCATAAATTGGATACTCAGCAACTGGAATTGAGATTGCAAAGAATTGAGAATGAAGTATAGAACAACATACACAATGTAAATAATCTTGAAAATAAACGATTTTCAGCTGTTTTGTGGTTTTCTTTTTATATGGAAAAAATTCTTAATTTTCACTAAAAACAATCAACAAATAAACTATCCTAAATTTTCGATACAATTGAAGTTATACCTGTATAGTATAAAAAGCATCTATAATGATACCAATATAAAACTTGATATAGAATATTTTTTTCTTCCATTTGGATCACTTCGTGTTTACTGTATCAAATTCTGAATTTGATATGATATACATTTTTAAAGTATGGTTGTGAACTTCGTTAAAATATTTTCTTCAACAATAGTACTTACGAAACAAAGTATTTTTTATTATTAAGAGTTAAAATTCGAAATAAAAGAAACATCGGATCGCTATTTCCATTCCGACGGAAATCAGTAGAGCTGATTTTAGAAATCTTGCATCGATAAAACCTGAGGGTAGAACATTTTGTACTTTTAAGTTTCCGCAGTTTTTCATCTCTAGCACTTTCAGTATCAATCATATTTACCTTTATTTTATTTTTAAATACAGGCCAAATATTATCCTATTACTTGGTACTAAAGTTTGGATTTGAATGAGCAAAATCATTAAGCCATCTTGGTTTTGGTGTCAATTTGACAGCTAGCCTTAATAGTCTGTATCAGGGTCTGTCAGGTATTATCGCAAATGGTTGTTATGTGAAATTTTGGTAGAAATCGGCCAAATTTTCACAATTTTTTCATTAGTTATGTGATTTTTCCATGATTTCGCTTTATGGTATGAATTGGCACGAATGATAATTTTGTCTACCATTCATCTTTTCTCCCCAAATTGTTGTTAAAGCAGTAAATAAACACAATGGATAATTCCGCCATCCAAACCTTGGAGGCAGCGGCCCAGATGTTGATGGTAAGACTAATAACATATTTATGGAATTTTCATGTCTTGATGTTATAGAATTTTATTTTATTTTAAATCAAACTAAATATATTAATTTGTCTTTAACATTTGGTAAACAATGTTATTATTCTAAGGGCACGAAGGGCAATGTATGCCTTGTTTTAAGTCGCCGCTACAAGCATATATGTCTTTAACCAATTTTAATTAAACAAGATTTATATACAACAAATAACATTAACACATCAATGTCCCAGTGATGGGCAAAAGTATCCGGTCAGAATGAGTAGGGTTTATTACACTGTCCATTGTACTACTCAAATGCAATTTGGCTGACTTCAAAATTCGAATACTTTTATAAACTGTGGAGAACTCACAAAACTGTAGTTGTGTTTACAATGTTTTCCTTTCCCTTCAGATCAAGTAATAATAAATGTTTAAGACATGTGTGGACATCAAAAGAGCAAAATGAATTGAATTTATTTGATTTTTATTATGACTATTTATTTATTATGACATCATAAATACTGTGTGAGTGTTCCACCACCTTTATAAATGAATTATTACGAAATAATTTATATATTTGTAGGCACCTCCCAACCTGGTAACTTCAGAGCAACGGCATCAAGCAGAGAGTGTTTTTCTTGAATTCCGAAGCACAAAAAATCCATATCAACTCTGTCGAGAGATACTAGAAAAATCCACCTCCGATTATGTGCTGTTTGAGGCTGCTGGTCTTCTGAAGTCGGCTCTTATCAGGGAATGGAACTTGCTCTCTGAACAGGACATTTCCTCACTGCGGGAGTACTTACTCAATTATCTTATGAGGAAAGACACACCTCCGTTTTTAAAAGAAAAACTGTTGCAGGTATGTTAAATTGCCTAACGAGTCATGTTACAATGAAACATATAATAATTTGGTTGTACATTCTTAGATGAGACAATCTGTATTATGGAAACATAAAACATTATTTTATGCACTTGGTTTTTAATTTTACCGTAATTAGTATTTTGGGAATGAAATAAAAAAAAATGTGCTGTCACAGGACGCCTGGCAGATGCGAAACATCATGGTCGTATAAGTAATAAACATAAGAGACGGTATTATTGTAGGAAATGCTTATAGCATAATGAAAAAAATGAAGTATTACGAATTGATTACAGAAAAAAGTGACTTTATTTAATAAACATTTATTCACATTTAATACAAAAATTAGACATTAATTTCAAGTTGCCACAACTTTTTCATCTGTCACTCCAGTAATAGTTATATTTGATGTTTCCTCTGATGGTATTACTGTGACAATTGGTCGATAATGTATATAAATATAATTTTTTTTATTAAATTTTAAATATATTCTTCAAGCAATAAATTAAAAAACCACATCAGCACCGGTCCCCACATCGTACACTCACACATATAGCGTGGCGACCCGTCGCCACGGCAAGCGTCGCCATGCGAACGTTCCGGTTTATACCCGCGCTAATAGATGTTTCACAACAAAAACTCAATTTTATTTGGCATGAACTTTTAATTCCAACTATTTTATTATTCTAATAATGTATATTCACTTATGGCATCTACACACATTTTACATAGGTGCCTGCCTGTGTACAGTAATGAGCTGCATTAATTTTAAATGCTTATATTTTTGATGGATGTTTATATTATATATTAACTTATATGACCATACATATTGATGTATGTATTATTTTTCAGACAATTGCTATAATCATAAAAAGGGGTAGTATTGATGACAGTGGTAGAGAAAGAAAAGCTTTACTTGGTGAATTAGAAAAGTTAATTCTCAGTGCTCCCATCAATGAACAAAAGCTGGCCTGTGCACTGATTTTAGCAATCATGCAAGAGTATGCCATCACAGTGAAATCAGCAGATGTTGGCTTGATATGGGAGGTACATTTTAGACTGAAGAAGTCATTTGAGGCTATAGATATGAAGAGAATATTTCGATTCACAGTGAGTGTGTTAGAGCAGATAGTGCGTTCAGGTGTTCGTCCAGAAGGTGATCAAGCAATGTTGACAAAACAACTATTGACTATAGTAGAAACCATTTTATGTTGGAGCCATGTGTCGCCGATGTTATCGAAACGGCTGATTGGAGCTTTTGAGGCGATATATGAAAGTGACACAGCACCGGCGTTACGTTTAAGCATGAATTGGAGGGATACAATTATGCAACCAGAGCTAATTGCTTTATTCTTTGAGATTCATATGCATGTTCGATCAAACCCTGATTTAGCTAACCCATCATTAACATGCCTAGTGCAGTTAGCTAGTTTGAGCGGTGTTGTAGTGTCTGCCGCGAATCTGAAGCAGCAATACTTGGAAAATTACGTGAACAGCTTCATGAGAATGTTGGCATATATACAGCCAGTGGAAAGAGAAATGCTCGGTATTTCAGACATATATCGCAGACTTGTGCAATTTTTCTCACCCCAAATGATAGCGGCTACACCACCAGCTTTTCTCCAAAATCTTACGACATATACTTGCCATTGTATCAGAGGTTCCATTGTCGAAGAGGGAGTAAGTAGCAATTTTTTCCAATCGGTCTATTTAATAATCTTAATAAGTATTATTGCACATACATTTCATTTTAAAAATATTTGCAGATAAATGAAGACACAGTGTGGAGGGAATCTCTGAATAAGTTTCTACATACTTGGAGCTCAATAGTGCATGACACTGACGGGTACACCAATGAAACGTTGCAGAATCCCTGCATTGAGATATTCAATACATACTTACAATGTCGACTTGCTCCTCCAGATGGTACAAGGTACGGAATTACGTTTTTTTTCTGTAATATAACTACAGGAAATGGGTACTTTTTTTTAAGATGTGTAATGCTTGACGTTTATTTTGTATTCACATTGGAGATCTATTTTGGAGCAAGCTCCTGGCTTCATTCGGTGGTTTAAGTGACATAATGCCCAGCATGTAGCATGCAAATTTATTTTCTTTTAATACAGGAATAAAGCATCTTAACTATAATGAATATGTCAAATAAATGAAAATTGTACAAAATATAATATTGTTAACAAAAATAATTGCCAACAAACCCGATGTTAATCATATTCATAGGTATGGTAAGGTATTTTACCATAGTTTTACTCACTACTTTTAGCATAACTGACATTAAGAACGCATTATTTATCGCGCGTGTTTACGGTCTCATTATGGTTTAACTCATTGCAGTATTATTGCGATCCGTGTGCGTGGGCGTGCAGGTATTCCACCTGATGGTAAAAGGCTACTGCCGCCCGTGGACATCTGTGATCAACCCCATATAACATTGAAATCCTATCTGAGGTCGGCTACAGATGCGTTGTTTCCCTTGAGGACTAAGTTGTAACGCCTCTTATATGCATGTCTCCCATACTACACCTTTTAAAAAAAGAAGTCATAGCGTTTAATACTGCTGTTATTATGCAGAAATAGGTATGGCGGTACTGCTTCTGAAGGCGAATCACAAAATGATTTACCACCTTAAAAGTAATTTTTTTATCCTCATTTCACTCCTGAGGGACGACACATTAGAGGCTACACATTAGATGTTTTTAACATTGCAATAAAAATGGCAATAAAATTTAATCACACCAATTTTGCACAACAAAAAACTTGAGTTTTAGTTAAAATGTAAGTGTGGATTATATATGAACTTAGTTATAATAAATATACATCAAAGGTTTCACTTTTTGTAGATGACTTGTACGTAAATTTCCATTTTATCTATTTCCATATTATTGATAGTGATTAGTAAAAACTTAAAAGGAAATATATAAGAGTGCATTTATAATCGGTTAGTAATAAAAAAAAACCGACCAAGTGCGAGTCGGACTCGCAGGCGAAGGGTTCGTAGCATTATCATTAAATAATAAATAAAATTGAACAGTTTTCCAACCACCAAAATAAGTTTGTTTTTCATAGTGTTTATATGAATTACAAAAGTTATGTTATTCGGTTTTTGAAAAAGTGTTATATCTCGAAAACTGTCAACCGTATCTTGTTCGAACCAATTTTCTTTGAAATTTTTCCTTGACATCTACAACATATGTTTCATCCAGATTTTTTACTCTCTTAGTTTGAAAGTTAAGGAGGGTGGCACACATTTTACCGCTTTGAAAAGGCTTATCTCTCAAACTCATCTC
>DWRA01003463.1:0-12090 GCA_018250295.1 Spathilepia clonius | reverse complement strand
ACTACGTGCTGTGCGAGGGCTGCGCGGCCACGGCGGACGAGTGCCCGTACTGCCAGACGCCGGTGCAGCGCCACCAGTAGCCGCCCGCCTGCCGGATCCGTGGATCGTCGCGAATAAATTGACTTGATATATTTTTATATGTAAGCGAGGGAAGCTTCACCGTTGGCGAGTATCACTTTGTAATGTGTAGGATATTTAGTCGTACAGAAAATAGTAAGACTTACTTGAATATACAACCTGTCGACGAGCACGTTTGAGAATCTTCAAAGTATTGCTGCATTTGAGTAATAACGATATCTACACTGCGATACTAGAGGGGGACGTCTATGAGTAGACTATTACGAGTGTTCTATTAACGCATATTCTTCACTGTAACTTAGTAACAGACTGTTACACCAAAGCTAAATGATATAATGATAAAAGACACAATGTTAAAATACAGAAGATTACATTTTTATATTTCTCTATTTAACATAAATATAACGTTTACTCAATATTTTTGGTAAAAATAAAAATATATATATTATTGTACGCATATATATTTAGTGCATGTTTAAACACAGTAGAGATTTTGATGTTGAAGTAATATGCTTTTGATGTTGACTAATTTACGTTTGTTTAGACTCGTGTACTTGTGGCTCGTTGCTTTCTGTCTGATAAATGAAGACTATTTATAGATATTTATGAGATCTACATTATGTCGGCGTACTTTCACCAACATTCCCGATAACTAAACTGCTACAGATTAGTGCTGTGCCCGATATCCAAGGAAAAAAAAACTGTCACTCTTTTTGGCGGATCTCAATAGGATCTTTTTCGTTAATAACTTTTAATTATCTGTTCAAAATCCTATGTGGGTGGCAATGAAACTGCAGTTTACTCTGCATGTATATGTTACGCTTATACTTTTTCTAGAAAGTTTATTATGTATTACTTATCAATATTCAGTAAATAAAAGGTTGAGATCCGTATCCGCGGATATAGATTTTTTTTATGATCCGGCACATAACTGCTACAAATACATATGAATGTTGACGAAAGAGACGCGCATATAGAGTTAGTGTTTATAAACGATATTTGAGAATTTATTGAAGTGGTAGATTTAGTTTTATATTTGACATAAACTTTCATGTTCAGATTAGAATGTTACATAAACTTAGTAACGAAATGCATGTATGATCCAATTTAATCAGATGTTGTTGATTGTTATTTTTTGCATTTTCTTAACAATAATAGTCTTAAGGAAAAGTGAATATTGTATAAACATTGCTTCCTCGGGTCGTTTACGTAGCACAGAGATTTTATGATCTGGTTTTACTCACCTAAGGACCAATCTAGATATACTCTCTGGGTGGTCATTCCTCTAAGCGTGCCTCCTGAACACAAATAATAGGAAAAATCATTGATCTAATAATATACTGCTACTTAAATTTGTTAATTTCACGTCAAAGTTTTCTATTCACTTCTCGAATTTTTAGTTGTTTGCAATAAAAGTGCATTTTTAAAACCATCTAAAATGCGCGTTTGTTCTTTTTGAAAAATCCCAAATTGTGATTTTGGGGCATTTAATGGTGAAAAAGTATAGATGCTGGAGGCAAACTTAGAGTGACACGTTGGTTTCCTATTCGCCCCTTATATTTTTATATGATCTGATATCTGAACGTTAAAAGGGGCTATATTGTAAGCAAAGACAGAAAATTACATTTGCCTATTGTTACGGTAGGGTGACGACGAAAAGGAATTGCATGGTAGCGCAAAGAAATTAAAAGCTTAGATTGTTGTCTATGATTGCTTCCATGGGCTAGAGATTTTTTTAATTACAAACTAAGGAATGTACCGGTCGATATTTTCTTTATTATTCTCTTGTTTATACATATGTTGTAGTGCATTTTACGTGTACATTCCCAGTAGTCAGTACATTGATCATGATATTATTTTCATTATTGGTGTAGGTGGAAATATATAATGCATTTAGTTTAAAACTTTTAACCCTAAAATCATTCGGAGACTAGGCGTCACGGTTGAGGTATCATAACCTCTTGTCATAGCCTCAGGTCATTGGAATAAAAATTTCAGGACTACGAATAATTATTCAAGAATATTATGATCGCTTTAATATATTACGCTGAATGCAAATATTTTACATAAAATTATAGTAACGCCAAAAAATATAGTTTTTGGCAGTTGACAGGATATTGGATGAAATTTGTGTTCGCTAAATATAAAATAGCGTTAGTACTACTTTTCCGAAGCTGTCTTATGAGGTCGAGACAGATGAATGATATCGGATGAAGCCAACTTTTAATTTTCATATGGTTTCCTGTTTTCTGATGTTCTGTAAAATGTTGACACACGATGTTTTAACGGGAGGAGGTGATTTTTTTAGTTCTTTGACGTTTCGAGAGCAAATTGTAATCAATAATAGTATTCAGATAAACATTTTCAAATATCGGCATTTGGGTCGATAGTATGTAGAGGAAGCTGTAACTTGTTTAAGCAATGTATGCCATCGAAAAAACACATTTTTGAAATATTGAACGATTTATTAACATACAATTACTACGCATACACAATTAATTTAGGTACGAGGAACTCTAATTTTTTTCAATTTTACTACATTTAAAGATATTAATATTTATATATTTTGAAGATAAAAATCTTAAAATGTTTTTGTATCGGTATATTATAATAGTAATAACAAATTTAACTTAGATTTATATGACATAGTGTTAAGTAGTGTTTTCAAATTGTAATGGACATATTTTAAGAGTGTAGTTGCAAGCGTCGTGCATTGTAATCTGAAGCAATATGACCACAGCCGCCTTTTACTCAATAATAATCAGAATATATAGTCTATATATAGTGGGGGCTTCCGTCGGAATATATTCGTAAATAATCTACACTAATTATTATTAGAAGAAAGTTTCGTCTGATCATATTAGACGACTCGTACTTATCTTGACTTACTATATTTTCTACTATTGACATGTATTAAAATATTTGTATACGTTTATTTTTATAATACCATTAATCATTTTAAACGTGTATTGTGTACAGTGAATATTGAGCCGAACGACGGTCGCCCTCCAAAAATACATGTCAACACAGCACATTTTGCGTTGGTATGAACGGTATAGGAAAGCGTTTGTTCTAGATTGGCTATTGTATGTATTAGTATTATCATGTGTATTTAACGATTGTAAGGGAAAAACAACCTATATGAGTGACACGAATTACCACACTTTGGATGTTACTACTCTATGATATTATGTACCACTCACTTTGAAAAGGCATCCTATTTCATCATATGCAGGCATCGAAAAATTATATTTGATATCATCATAAAATATGCATGTAATTATTTTAAATAACATCTATAAATATTATTTTATTATTAAAATATAATGGTGTGAGTTAATTTAAAAATAATATGTGGTAAAAATATAATAAGACCTTTTTATAGCAAGATGAAGCATTAAAATAACAAGTGTGGTACAGGCCTAAATTGTCACAAATTAATAAAGGATAGTGTGAGTTTGTTTAAGTCTCAAAAAGTATTTATTGGAAATGATTGAATAGTAGTGTGTGTAATACAAAATGTCCTGTGTGGCCATCGCCTATAGTAGCTTGCTAGTGTTTGTAATTCTAATTATTTAAAATTTAGATGTGTATTAGAGTCACACTTATTTTTATATAGAATCTTTATCACATGGAGAGTACTTGCAACTAATAAATTTATTGACAAAATTATATTATTTATGCGAATAATATTGGATTATAATTATAAATAGAATCAGAATATGCGAGCACTTTTATTTTCATAAGTGATGAGAATAGATTGTTTGGAATATAATTTGTATTGTCGTAATTTATTGAATTATTGTGGAACATATCAGGAAAAAATATAGTTATTTTTATTTATTAGTTTTGTTTAGGGGCGCAGCAGCGGAAGCGACGAATAATAAAAATATGACATTTATTTTATCAAATTGTTTATGCGGGAATAAAATATACGATGATGCGATGAGATTTACTTTAGGGTTGCACGTATAGTTTTATATAACGGAATAAAATATTAATATTTGGGATCAGAATAAATAGTCTTATTTAGTCTTGGTGTGCCAGGTGGCTAAGAGCGTCTATTTTCGATGCACTACAGATTATTTGGATATTTTATTTTTTCTTCTCATGGTTAGTCATTGAAGACCACTTTTCTCATATGCGATAGAAGTAAACATTTCTTAACATGAAATAAAACAATAAATAAATATATATATACTTTCCGCTGCTGACAACTATCCACTTTACATCACTTTGGATTAAAGTGCAACTCACCGAGTCATTATTTATTACATTTAAATATATAGAATGCAGGTATTAGTTTGTCTGTTTGTATTGAATCGACAGGCGCGATGTGGTTCTTGTTGTTGTTTTATGATGATTATTATTATATTTGTTTAAGCAATTATTTTACGGTATATAAATCCATTTTGCAGTTTGCATTTTATGTTATTATTACGTAAGGACCAATTTTGTTTATATGATTGAAGTTTGTTGCGTACGCATAATAACCCCTTTTTATATATTTTTATTTAATATAATTTTTTCAATTATTTAATCTTAGGTAGGTAGGTCCAACAAATTCTTTCAAATTTATTATTGTTAATTAGACGTAGCTAAATGTTATAGTAGAAACCAATTCGCGTTCACACTCGCATAAGATCAAATAAATTATGTTTTTCGATTTTTATATTTATTACTATGCATTCAAGCTTTTATTACTATCATAGTAGGTATTTTATAACAAATAATTTTCAAATCCATGTGATACAACATGCAACAGAGACGTGAACATTATAATTACTCTAGGTAGGTAGGTTTAATAAATTTTAAATTCCATTCAATAAATATGTGTTTTATTTCATTTCCGTTTCCTAATCATTCCTTTTTGGCCGGGTTCCCACTTTGCCGGACCGGCAGATTTACCGGCTCGTTAAAACTTCCGGAAGTGCTAGTGGCTATTTGGCTTTTTTTATAATACCTACTACCACATATTTTATGTTTTTACTACGCTATTCTATATGTATGCTTAGAACTGAAGCAGAATGAAAGGCAATTGATTTAAATGTAGTACTGGTTGTCCAATTGGTAAAGTTATAATAAAGGCCTTTTTCCTGTCTAGTGGGTCTACGTGCACACATAGATAGGTCCGCTAGTTTGCGACTTGCGTTTATTGCGTGCAAGATAGTAAAGGTATCTCAAGTGTAGAAAGTAATTGCCACCACGCAGATCAGATCCGCGCGCGGATGCAAACCTACGTGAAAAGAAAAACTTATATTTTTCATTGATATGTACCTATCAATGACGTATTTTGCTATACTTTCTAACCGCTACATACATATTATATTAATTTCGATGTCTGTAGTGCATTGTGCACTTTTTCTGTCTTCCAAAACCAAAATGTTCATGGAATCTATTACGTTTTACCACACTAAACATCTCCGCTTTTAAATTAAAACCCATATATTATTTTATATATTTTAATAAATAAAAATTACAATATTGCATTGTTTGAAAGTGTTAAAAATTAAATATAAATGATAATAAAAACATAATTAACAAAATGTCCGATCCACATTGTCTGTTCTACAATTTAATTGATTTAAAACGCGTTTATATTGACACCCACAAAGGTTGATCTGTTTACCTTCAGGTTCTAGCAAGTATAAACGCACAATTAAAAAATATATATAACTTGTTTCAATAAAGAACTTAATCCAATATGCCAGCTCTCGTATAACTTTCTTGTTAACACATAAAAGCAAAGTAAATAGAACTGCCGACATTTTGAATAGTAACTTTTATTAAAACAATTTATACTAAAAATCATAAATCTTTACAAAACAATACGTATAGTATATTTCTCTTACTAGTAATAAAGCGGCTTCTATTTGAATTTACAGGACGGAGGTAGATTGGATCGGTCGAAATAATAAGCTGCCAATGAATAAGCGTTAAGGGTACAGTTAAAGTGGTGTAGGTATGAAAAAATCTTACTTTGGCTTAAGAAAAACAACTTCAACAAACCTTTGTAATATTGCATTACGTCATTTGTACATTTTGGCTGTGATTATGTAATATTTCTTAGCTCGACGTGATTGTGCATATACATCTACGGCAACTGCCGCTCATGGACATCTGTAATCTACTTCAGATAAGATTAGGATTCTACTTGAAGTCGACCGTAGATGCGTTGCTACTCACGACTACTAAATTTAAAGTAATCAAAACAATAACTAGGAGTTATGGAAATCCAACAAAAAATTAGTATTTTCATACATTCACAACACAAGAAATAGTCTTTTTAACATCATACTTGCACTTTGTGAAATAAACTTCCACCTTAAGTATTCCTTGAACGTTATGTTATAGTATAGGTTAACGTTATATTATTGTTGTAGACCTACAAGGATGGTGCAAGACTTCTACTGATTCTTCAAAATATAATGAAAATAATTGAGACGGAATGGCAAGCAAAATTTAGTTAAAAATCTGTAAAAAATACACGTCCTGATTTAGAGTCATGTTGATTATTTACAACAACGTTTTTACTACATTTTTTCAGCATAAATATTGTATCTATGTATCGGACCTCTGACATACAACTAACACACGAATATTTGAAAATAGGAAATAAATTTAATAATATAATTTATTGCCATCTAAAGATTATTACATCTGAAATAAAACATTATATAATTGTTGATTAAATGCAAATAAAATGTACTTAACACTAATATATAATGATATATTTTTTAGTTTACAAATTAAAACAAGTATAAAATTGCAATAAACTAAAGACTAAAAAAAAATATTATGTGTTGCTAATTAACACTAAGCTTTGTATAATCATGAATTATAAGTCAATTCAAAATATTTCAAATTGGGAACTACAGATTTACCTAACTTAGTACATTAAATATACACTGTCCACATTCAATTATTAATACAAACTGATCTCATTACTCTGACACGATTTATTTAATACTAAATAAAAATATTTCACTCTAGCTGACAAAGTTAAATAATGTGCCAAAGTTAAATAACTAAATTCTAAACGCCACCTATTTGACAGATGTAGGAACTGTTTGTATGAGAAAAAAAACTATTGTTTTTACTATATTCCTAGCATTTTTTTCCATATTTACTTAGCTTTTAAACCTTCCCTGGTCTTGTACAAATAAGTGCAAACCAAAATTAGCCAAATCGGTCCAGAGTTATGGAGTTTTAGCGAGACTAACGAACAGGATTTGATTTTTATATATACAAGAAGATATTGTTGCTATCCAATTATATTAGAAACATATTTATTTGCATTGAACGAAAAAATCTACTGAGATTCTATATAATACAAAATATTTTGGAATACCGACGTAAAATAGGTTCTACAAAATAAATGGATATTTTAATAAAAACGAAATCAATAGTAACCGTCAACAAGCGTTTTTAAAACTAGATGAATAGTTCTAGACCTTTGGATAGCAAAAGAAGGATCACAACTTTGGAACACACAAGGAAGAAACACAAGTAAAATAGAAAATGTAACAGGGACATTGTTTACAGCAACAATTGTATTTATGATTTTGACTTATCATGCATCTTAACAAAGCGATCAGATCCTTAAAAAGTAATTTAAATACACAATTTTTATTTCATTTGGCTTTAGAATTTATTAGAGAGCTAATTATTACATGTGTTAATATCATAATATAAATAAAATTTATCATGTTACGTCAGGTTGCTTTAGACTTATATGTATTACATTTTTTTAACATATACGATTTGTATAAGTAATTTCAGTAAGTATGTAAGGTATAAACGATCTTTCTCAGAAAGTCACATCCCATGTGGATTGCGCGAAAATATCTGAACTAAACCAAAGTATGGTTTATTAAAAGTAAAACGCGGTAACGTGGATGTTCTCACATCGGACGCCAAATAAATCATTATTTGAACGAGACAAAGCCCTGCGCAAGCCGCCACCGGCACGGTCCTATCGGATTGAACGCGCCGCTCACGTCGCGGCGGTATACGAACACACTTTCGTCCAGAGTACCCGTAAGCAAGCTAAAAATATACCAAGATATCAACTTTCAATTAATACGGCAAAAGTCTTTAAATAAAATACATGTTAACAAGAATGAAATCTCTATTAGTAGGTATACAGAGACATAGTACACGAGTAAATTAAAACATGACAGTTTATCTAAAACAACCTCACGCTTACATATACACAATAATAATGTATTATAATTATAAAGATAATATATACTATAATCTCTGATGTTGTATTTCATACCGCAATAAATATAATCCTAGCCTAAATTAAACCTAACTAAAGCTTAACGCTATGGTCATGTATAGATAGTCGGCGACAGTCAAACATAAAATGCAAATTTCACGTAAAATATTAATTAGTCTAAGCTGGAAGTTATTAAATTACACATATAAAGGTAAATCAATAAACTGTGACAAAACATGTGATTATTAAAAATATATTTAAATCGTATGGCGTCACACTGGGGGTCATGCAAAGAAGTTGGGGATTTAACCGATTGAACACAAATTGTAATCGCGCTCCCACACCGAGAATATTCGCCCGTAATGTTACAATCTAAGATTCGATTTGAGCGTTGTTACAATCTAAGATTCGATTTGAGCGTTATAATACTCAATTTCCTTTCCAATGGCAGATGCAGCGGTCGCAGTACTGTGTGCGGCTTAATGTGAAGATTGTATTGTAAGATGTGTTGTTGTTACAAATTATATCACAAGTTAAGCACTATAAATTCTCGGGCACTCACAATTTTTTTCTGGTGAAGGAGCGCTGATAGTTCACTCATTTTTTATTATTATAGTTTTAAATATTCACCAATTCACATTGGACCAATGAAGGAAGTAAACTTCTATTTATTTCCACTAGAATCCGCGCCCAGTGAACTCAATGAATACCGACAACTTCTTATAAAATGAAGTAATATAAAAAAAACATTTCATATGTAGTTATACAAATTATATATACATAACGTTCAGACTATTCAATAGAGAGCGTTCAAAACTAATTTTAAATTATTCTGGGCTTACATTATAGGCCGTTCAATTTAGTATAGGTGTTAGAAATATGATCAGAGAATTGGTTCTATAAATATGTGTAACGGAAAGCGACAGATAAAATAGAACTAGAAGCTGTAACCGTATTTAAGGCAGTAATAATAATTAATTAATTAAAAGTTTTGGTATTTTATTATTACATTAGTTATAAATGTTACAATTGATTTGAGCCCAACACTTATCCAACTTAATAACACTTCATCTAACTAAAACAAAAGTTATTAAGAGACAGACAGGAAATATATTTAAAATATTATTTACTTTTCCTTTGCAATATATCAACATATAAACTAAATGTAAATTAACCTATATATAAATATAATAATTACGATTAGTCAATGTAACTTTTATTAGTGTACTGGTCACTTATTTTCTAAGTTTATTTAATGTGACGGGTAGTCTAAAGATCTATGCAGATGGCGCCACAGATCTAGTCTGGGTGACTAGACCTGTGGCGCCATCTGCATAGATACATAGATACATAACAGCTGGCCAGCATTTATTGTACATTACTATACATCTGTCCAAATGAGAGTTAAGTGACCTATTAGTCATAATGTTAAAATACTGTAGTAGGAGGGAAAGATTGGTAAGAAGTATTGCAAAATTTAGCAAGTAAGTGACCAGTATTCCACCTTCAATAGTAATTAACATAAAAGTATAGTTGGTAATCCCATGATTTTATTATGAAAAATATATGCACGTGATTATACTATGATAGCGAAAGAAAATTAAGATATATATTTTTTTATATTAATAGAGAAGATTAATGAGTTCTAAATAAGAATCAAATGATTGCATTGTTAATAAAAAACTATTCTTAAAAGATAATGCGTGCAATAAAGTGCACGTGCTCGTCAAATCTCAAGTAATCTCAACACACTGGAAATAAACTTAAAAACTAACCAAACAACTATAAACAAACAATATATTGGTATAGTTGGATATGCATGTGTAATTTAAAAATAATAAAATACCTAATGATGATATTGTATTCAGTATAAGATAAAAATTTTCAGGGTTGACCACTACACTCCTTGCCTTGAAATCGATTAAAAAACATTTCATTGATTGTCCGTGATGATGATGATTCTGTCAACTTATCGTGCATTTGTCTTGATGGTAAATTATTAATGACATTTAACTTTCTAAGCCACCTTGGTACTAGTTATCATATCAACGAAATTTTCAGTGAGAATCACGAGACTTACGTAAATTGCCGGCGCAACTTAATGTAACAATTGCCTCCCATAAGACGAGAGAACGTTTTTTTTTATCTTTCACTAGCTAGGTACCAACGTAGATTTGACAAAAAATGTATTTTTTGTACCTATAAATAAAATTTAAATAGTAAAATATATTATATTGACCAAGACATAGACTTTTGAAAATTAACTCACCAGGTTAATTTGGAAACCAAAGGTCGCATATAATCCATACCTGAATAAACTTTTCATGCGTCTTTTTTTCCGACATTTGTCATATTTTGAAAATTTGTATTTCTTCGACCATGAATGTGCATATTCGCTACGACAATTGTAAACGTTATTTATTTTTATATTCGGAACATAATATTTTTAATTTAAAGCCATTATGCATGCTATTTTTAAAACAAAGATACATAGACCCAGTTGCAGTCGTTGATTAAGAACGTAAACCGGTAGGAAGAGTAGCAACACACTTAAATTATAACCAAGAACCGACGTGGACATCTATGCTCTTATTACTAAGCAAATCACACTACATACGTCGTCTATCACACATAAAATACATATTACCTTACAAACATACATAATAGCCAGTGATTGCCATTAAATTAATAAAAACTACAAAAATATTTCTTACATGAGGCCTTTTCTTTTAATAATCTTAAAAACCCAAGATTGAATTACAATAAGAAGAAGCCGTATATATGTAACTAAATTCTTGTAAAAAAGGCTTGTAAATTGAAAAAAAAAAACAAAATTTAAAAATCAAACACTTTCAAACGACATAACAAACCACAACACAACCTTACACATCTATGCGCTGTCGTTGTTTAAAAAGTGCACTTAACATGAGGTACTAATAAGTCCATGCGTTATCCTATATCCGTTTTTAATATTAATCTCGAAGACATTACACCCTATCATTTATCTTACTGTCCGTTTCCGATCTAAACTACGTGGTCGATTAAATCCAATCGATAATCTATTCGAGTACTATAGTCTTATATAATGAGCTCAATTTTAAGGCAATCTTAGGCAAACGAAAGTCTTATTACCAACGTAATACGGTGTTTATAGCTTGCTAGTCGTAAGCGTCCTTACAATCTAGTAGAATTATGTTCATTCGCTTATTCTATAACTAACTCTTTGTATTTGTTAACCGATAAATGTTGTTTCAATTAAAGATTAAAATTCAGGCTGTTTAGTCGTTAAGCCAATTAGTAATATTAGTCAATGGGTTGGTAAAGCCGTTAATTACTAATTCTACGATTGCATCAGATGTCGTGATCTTAATAAAAATCGGTAAAAATACGGTTATTAATTGGTTGGTAATTTTTGTCAACATAGTTTTTAATCTATTGAAGTTGACTGCATTTAATATAAACATAAGGTTCATTACCACAGATGATGTGATATCACATATAACCGATATTAAAGCGAGCTCCATAAAAATCGATAAAAATAATGAACTCCCTCATAGTTTTACCGGTTATTAATTGGTTGGTCATTTCTATAACATAATTTTTAACTTATTGCAGTAAATGAATTGAATTTATAAAAGGTTCATTATCATAGATGGTTGATATTAAACTTGTCCGGATGGATTCATATTCCCATTATATATATATATCTGACCTCCCTTGTGTCTGTTGACTTCGTACACCGGTAACCGAAGTTCCATATCTGTCCGATAGTCCGCCACTTCGTTGCG
>DWRA01003462.1:0-12092 GCA_018250295.1 Spathilepia clonius | reverse complement strand
ATTATCGCGGAATTGATACATACGGCGGAACCACGATCCGCTGTGACCACGATCCATGCAACTGGGTCGAAATATTGACAATTAAGAAATCAAAACAAAATAAATCGTGAGTACCCGTTACATAACAAAAAGGATTTTTAATAAATAATCATGAAAATGAAATCATGTAAATGATATCTTTACCTTTCCTCCAAAATGATTCCTGTTTATAATACTATACGTTTTAGTTTTCTATATGTAAGTAGCCTGATAGTAATATAGACAGAATAAAAATGACAATATCTTTTCATAGTTTCGAAACCGTTATACTTAGAAGATAAACATTGTAATTACACCCTAGATGAATATATTTCATTTCCTCGATAATAAAATTTATTTTTCCCGCCTACTAATGCTACTAATGGAGTAGCAACACAATTTTGTCCTTCTATTTCTTATTCGTTGATCCGATCACGTCCTGCCACATCCTAGAAGAGAAGCCTTATCCTTTATTAAGCTTCAGCCTCATTTTTGCCACATGTTTATTCTAAATAATACGTATTTTGCTATTTGAGGACGCTACGTGACAAGTTTACATTAATACTAAATGTGCACTCATTTGCTATTTTAGGGAACTAAAATGTGTTCAATCCATACATACAAAAGCGCAGGGATACTCACTGACTAATCATCGTAGAGCTTGAAGTATAGAAACTAGAACCATGCAATTTGGACAACAAATTTATCTTTTGATGTAAATACACACTAAGAATTATTTTTAAGATGCCACCCCTAAGGGGAGTAAATAAGGGTTGAAAGTTTGAAAATCTGCAATCTTAAAGCAAACCCCATGATGATCAGTATCAATAAATACTTGGCTTTTGTAATAATTAAATAACCAGCTTTAACGTCTTTGGAAAATCAACCCCTAAGGGGATAAAATAGGGGTTGAATTTTAATATAATTTAATGTTTAGTCTACGTGTGCGAAATCGCGGGCAACGGATAATAAAATAAAATCGTGCACTCAGAAGTGTTGCCAAACGAGAAATGTAGCGGTGTCGCATCAATCAAAGACTAGATCAGAGGAAGCGGAGTGCTCTTTACGAGTTATTTGGGGCGCCGTTACATTAATGTCAACCAATTAGCGTTAATACACACTTACTACATATAATTTAAAGTGATGACTTGAAATACTTCTACTTAATACTTAATAATTATACTTTTTGGACTTTTGTGTGCGCAAGATGTATATTTTTATCTTGATTTATAATTTTAAGTATAGATTTATCTTGATTTTGTATAGCGTTTTTTCGTCGGTGTTTTGTTTGGGATTTAAATAGAAACACATAATCTTATTTATTATATATTTAAAACCCTTAAAATGTACGTTGCTTTATCTTGTTGTTGTAAGTTAAGTAGTCGTAATCTACTGCTAGAGGCCCAGACTTACGAGAAGAAAACTATACCTACCTTAGGTACGTATGTCCAGTTTATGTGGCCTTTGAACGCTAATTTCTGAATATAAATAAGCCTCTTCGAATTGTTCGCACATGGCAATTGGTGATTTTTAAATATAAAAGATCGTTACAGATTATCAGGTCGAGGCGACTTATGCCCTATTTATGTATTAAAAGTTGCACGGTCATATGCAACTTATAATGGCTGTAATCAACATCAAATAAAACGACGAGAAGGTCTGACGAATCCTTGAAGTAGACAGTATTCTATACGCGGTACCGTCTGAAGATTAAATTGGAATACACCATACCCTTTAAATCCTTCAAACCTGATGTTCCTAATCCCTATATAATCAAACTATTAACCGATTACTTTCCTGTAACTGTCAAGTGGTACGGAAAAGAAAAGAAATATAAGCTTAATCCTATTACAAAGAACTTTCTCGAACCCTCGGCAGTTTTTAGTCGGAAAAAACATAATCCTAGCATGAATGTTTAAACGCCTAACAACTTTACGTGAACTTTGCGTTTGACGTTGAGATCTGGGCCCTTCCACTTTTACCAGCCTTTTTGTGCTCTTTGGAAACCTTTATCCAGCAAAGAGCTTTTAAAAGATTACTGCTAATATTCTAGCTGGATAGTTTCTATTTAGACTTATTTGTTCCGATGTTTTCTCGATGTATAACTTAATATGCACATTTATAGAATCCACATTAAGTTTTGTTTGTATTAAAGTATAAATTATACCATTGCAAGTACTGCTACTAGAGTCTACCAGATAAGTCATTGTAATTCCTCTACCGAGGTTGTGCATCATGGGACAAAGAATTGAAGCAAAATTTTTATAAGTTCTCTTGCTCGATTCGCTTGTAAATAATGAAGAACACCTGCGTAATCTCACAAGAGACTAAGAAGTAAGTTGGAATGCCTTGTTTGTCTTGCTTGCTACACCTTTCAAACCCGAACACAGCAGAACTAGGTGCGAAAGTGGTGTACGTCAACTCGAATCACAAACTGATCTACCATTTTCAAGTAGAACAAATATAGGAGTGCTACTTTGATTCTGTTTATTGGTTTTGGTGAGAAGCATTAGCCTTTTAGTTAGTAAGTTGCGTTTCTTTTCCCTGATCTTCTCTTGGTTAGTCACAACTTTCTTTCCAAAGTCTGTAGAAGTTAGATACACTTTAATAAATATTCTCTCTGATATATCATCATCAACAACCCATTACTGTCCCACTGCTGGGCACGGGTCTCCTCTGAAAGGGATTAGGCCATAGTCCACCGCGCTGGCCAAGTGCGAATTGGTAGACTTCACACACTTTTTGAGAACTTTTTTTTTCAAAGAACTCAAGTGTGCAGGTTTCCTCACGATGTTTTCCTTCACCGTTATAGCAAGTGATAATTAATTTGTAATACGCACATAACTTCGAAAAATCAGAGGTGCGTGCCTAGGGTTTGAACCTCTGACCCCTCGACTGAGAGGCCGTGAATCAACCACTAGGCTATCACTGCTGCTACTCTCTGATATATATAAAGACGATAATTATTTAACCCATTTAAGAGGCCCGGAAATTACTTATCCCAGAGTTTATCCATTTAGAAGGTGAAGGATCCTTAGAGTTCGCGGCTACTCATTGTCAATAACAAACTTTATCAAAATATTATGATGGCTTTACCGACGGGTATTAATAGAGCCCGAATAATTAAACTAAAACAAAGGTTAAATTAAGACTTTCATAGAAATAGATTAGAAAACATATGTACATTAAGATAGATGACTAGATACTCCCAGGTTAAAGAAATGTAGGCATAAAAAATATAGGAGTAAAGTAGCAATCTAGTAATAGTTGCCAAGTTATTTAAAACAAAAATAAACTAGTTTTTATTGCCTGTTGCCGGAGGGTAATGATTTTCGAACGAGTATGTCATTCTTTGCCACACGCTTCAGCACAAAGCGAATCTGATTTGTAGTTGGAGTCGACTTAATCGTGGGTGTGACATGTCTATTCGTATGTTGCATGATGTCGCATCGAGGTTTTTAATTTATAATTGTTACTAGCTATTCTTAAACATTATCGAATAGATATGTAATTTGAAATAAATTCGGCAACAAACATTACAATAAAGTATAACAAAATAAGCCCATAAACAAATACGGAACATTCTGCGTATTACGAATTCTAAAATACGGGGGGTATTTTATTCTAATATTCATAAAATCCATTAACAATTATCTTTTTTCGTTTACTTCAAACAAATAATATTATGATTATTACTGGTAACCCAATTACAAGCCTCACAAGAAAAACAACCCGCTGAAAACATGTTGTTGAACCATCGAAAATTAAATTAGACAAAATCGTTTTCCTGTTTGAAGAACGTCACTGTTTACCCTCACAAGTTAGGCTGCGCACACACCACAGACACTCAGATCAAAGTGCATCTTATTTTTGACATAATTATTAGTAATAACTATGAAATTAATTAAATAATAATTTTGTAGATAACGTGGATAATATTTTTAATATAAATCCGACTGGGGAGGAGCCACCGCCACATCTACGAGTATTACTAACTTAAATCACTTCTTACATTTCAGTGGAAAAGTGTAAATACCAGTTAACTGCACATGAGGCGGTTACGCCAGTTCTCGGGAGCGGTGATCTGTGATAAGCTTCAAATAAACAACCTGTGCTGCATGGAGTTGGTTAGAGATGTCCACGGGCGACAGTGACCAATTGCTTTTAGTTTTACTTTAATAAAACACTCAAAACATCAGAATTTTTTCTTGTAAAATCGTCCACGTGTCAAAAGGCAGTATCGCATCGTAAGGCAGCCTCGCGGCGGTTAACATCATCGCCGCTGGGATCAAATATGATTATAGAAAATTGGCGAGTAACGTGCTCATACACGAGGGGCGAGTAAAACTACTTGGTTAAATAACTATTTTTTACTTAAATTCTAGACAGACTTATTGAGCTGCCGACTGCGGGTTTCTGATCTTATGACGTAATGCAATAATGATGGGTTAATCCTTCGGCCCCCGTGAGATAGGCGCCCATTATTTAGTTATAACTTTTAATTGGACTTGGAATCTATTCAAACGGAGTTTACAGAGAGATATTTTGTAAAATATAATAAATTTATGTAACATAACCATCATCCCTTTACTATCCCGTTGCTGTGCATGGTTTTTTAGAGTTTTTAATACGTTCAAGAATTCGAAGATTTGAATTCTGGTCTCAGAACGTAGATTACCAAAAGTCATGCCACAGACATTCCTTATTCCATTCATCAGCTTAATTTGGATCTGGATACTATCTCCTACTAGAATGTAGATTATATTTCTAGTAGCAGTTTTGAATTTTGAATTTAAAAAACCATTCGAAGATATCTGCTTCGTACTTGATACCGATTGAGAATGTCTTATAGGTAAACTTCACATACAATTACTGTCTAATGAGTTATCAATCATCGGAGCATAAGCAATGTTTTATATTCGATGCAACCCATTATAAGAAACGTTGATTGCAAAATGTGGCCTATCAATAGCTGCCACAGTTTGTAGGTTTCTAACACCTTCAAAGTTACTATTAAAATTACCCATCACAAACTTTCCTGAAGTTTATACGTATAAAAGCTTTCAATACTTCACGAACACCGCCCACACTGCGCCAACACTGTCAAAACTTACAGAACAAAGAAACAATTTAAAACTAATATTAAATTTAATTTCGTTGGTAATAGTTACGTGGTATTTTAATTAGTTTCTTACGTCAATATGACTTTGAACGTTTTGATTTGTAACTAACACGCGATTTAATTGTTGAATTGTTGAGAATATTAATACATGATAAGATAATATCTCTGCAAGTTCGTGAGTGCAAACAGTTTTATTAGAAAAATCACGACGATACAAATTCAATGTCTCTCTCCAGTTTTCGGTTCAAATCTGTAAACCAAGTCCGTATATTTCAGACATTAGCATGTCTAGGACTTTTCCTCAGGGAGTTGTTACCCAAAACTTTTTGGAGGTTCATATTTACTCATCTAAAGTTTAGTAATTCTAAAATCGGAGAACTGCCGTAATGTGGTTAATCTGTAACTAAGTTTTAGTTGAAGTCCCCAACACACTTCTGTACATGTGTACCTACCTTGTTTTAGTCAAAAATATGTAGTTTAACAGCCAGTCAGTAACAAATGAACTTCTAGTCCACCTGCTCGTAAAGTGACTACTGTCAACTCCATATAGAACAGGAGTCCTATCTGAAGCTAATCACAGGTGTGTTGCCACTCTTGAGAACTAAGATTGTCGGATTTGCTTCCACATAAATGCGAGAACTTCATTTGCATCTTATTCTTATTTAACTTAAATTCATAATATTATTGATGTTAGTAATGTTATAAATATGAATATTCTGAGGATGAATGACAAAC
Organism: Spathilepia clonius; assembly: GCA_018250295.1. Taxonomy (NCBI): domain Eukaryota; kingdom Metazoa; phylum Arthropoda; class Insecta; order Lepidoptera; family Hesperiidae; genus Spathilepia; species Spathilepia clonius. The sequence continues at coordinate 6,217 of DWRA01003462.1, read as the reverse complement.
ACTATGCTTTTTCATGCAAAAGCTACTAATGTAGATAGACAGTTAGATAGTAAACATTACATTACAATAGCACACATAAGATATTTTGAGATTTGAGCTAAACAAAGGTTCCGTAGTATTTTTTTCAAATTCGTTACATAAAGAAAATGATTACTACTTCCATGAAAAGGGAGACCCTGTAGTCCGCAGAGGCCGAATTAATATTATTCTATATCTACTCGAAGGCACTTGTTGATAAATGAGCCACATGTACCATTGAACTTATACTTGTATTTATGCATTATATTGAGGCCCCGTCGATTGAGGTCACTGCTGAGCTTAATAAATAGAACTTAATCAAGGAGCCCCCGTAATGCTCCGAGGGACTCACGGCCCCTATTGCGGAATAACAATGGAGTCCTGCTATTCATCGGAAATACATAAACATATGGGAGAATGCATCAGCTTTATAGGGCACGTAACGCCATTCATTAGCTCTTTGATGTCTACTATTAAATCTGGGCCTCCGTAACTTTTCTGGGATTATTAGTGACTATATTCGATAGAGAAATTCGCTGAGATGTTCCAACCAATTTCGTAGTTGATATTCGTTAATTGATTACTTCAATAGGTTTGGTGCTATTCAAGTTTGTTATAAGGAATATAGAAAGTTGAATTAAATTTATCATACTGACACCTCCACCTCATAAACGTTGTTGTGAGAAACATAATCTAATAAAACAATTCTAATCCGTAAATCCTAACTGAAGTAATATCTAAATCGAAGCTTTGTCTAAAGTCTGCTTAACTTTAAGATTCTAAAGGTAAGTTTGTGTTAGTTTTCTGCCACACACTACAAGAACTTGAATAAATAGCACGAACACTATATAGCCAGCGTTCGTGCTCCGCCGATTAGGGTCCAGCTAAAGCATTTACACAATCAATTGTAAACTGTATATTATATCGATTACTATTCAAGTTATTACATTGTAGAACTATATCCTTCTGAAACATAAACGCTTCGTTCCTTTTTAAACGTGGACGGAGATACAAATGAAAACGTAAAACGGCGTGATGAAAGTAAATTGAAATTTTTTCTTAGAAATAAATATTTTTACCTGGATATTAATCACGCTACCAAAAACTTGACAGAAACGCCGTGGCAGCCTCGTGATTAATTAAATATCTAGGCTTTCTTTTGGTGGAATTATTACGATCAAGGTATTATGACCTAACAAGGCGCTCGTTAATTTTGGAAGACCTACCCAGTAACCTAAAAATAGCAGTTATTTCTAATAACTATTTCTTGGAATGTGGAAAGTTAAGCGTAAATACTAAAAAAATAAGATTTATAACTTATACCTGAATCATAGTAGACATATATTGTTTTCGTATAAGGTTCTTTCCTTTTTTATTTTATTGAACACATCTCATAGCAAGTGGCTACTGCTGATCATCGACATCTATGATCTACCCCAGATATTATAGTTCTACCTGAGATCGGTTCTGTGACTGATTTTGCATCTGTATTTATTACTACCCGTAAACTAAGTTGGAGATTATTGTCTCCCTTGGCGCATCCTTGAAATCAAAATACAGCAGCGGTTAACACAGTTCTTATAAGTCAGAATTATGGGTGGCGGTAGAGTCGCCCCAGTCGACCCATGGAAAATTCTACCACTTTTGCAGTTGATAGTTGTTGGTGTACTTGTCTACATGTATTCTCAGAGACACGGTGCACAATACAGGGAATACTAATGGAATGGTTCTTTACCCAGCTGCGAAGGGTAATATGTTTTTGTATGACAAATTTTTGGTAAGCCATATAACTCAAATGGCTTGATGGATATTAGATTGTGAGGCATCGTTGAGTTTATCTAAATTGTAGGAATGTTTTTATAATAATTAATGGTTATAATTATCGTTGTACTGTTCCTCTGAATTTAAATTTAATAAATGGAGTTAGTTTTAAAATAGCTATAGTTGAAATGTACGGTAAGTTGGCGGTTGAGGTAGCTCCGACCCGTGAGAGGAAAGTGCTCCAACAATAAGTCCCCGCGGCATTCAACTTGGAAATTCAATCTGAGCTCGGCCTTTCACCACTTCGCAACTACGGAATAATGTTATCTTAGCGTGCTTATTCATTTAAAGGACTTTAAAGAGATAATGGTGTAGAGAATATCTCCTTCAGCATTACCTATTCTGATCTTCAAACGAGTTTAATCGTTCAGACATGTAACCAGAACGATGTTAAACGCGACCGTTCGATATAAACGTTTGAAGGTGGTAGACCTCTTATTAGGCCGACTCAGCCGGAGCTACCGCCACATCCATTTTTGCATAATAACAGCAGTGTTAAGCGTTGCTGAATTCTGATTTGAAGGACGTGAGACATACTTATTTGGCGTGTTCTAACTTGGACTGGATTAAATTGATAATTTACTACAAAATCAAAATGTGGTATTGGCAGTCTTTGAGAAAGTTCATTAACATACTGCGCAACATATTAATATGGAACTCCTTAGAATAACTTTTGCTTTTACCTTTTTTAATAAATAAGTAATTTTTGCATAATACAAATTGCCAAATTTTGAATGCTGGTGACCAAAAATTGGATAGATTAATTATTTATAATAAACAGGCGGAATTTGTCAAATGTTAACCTATTAGGTGTATTTTAGCCTTTATCGAAAACAAAATTTTAGGTTCAAATCTCATATACATACAGATGGGGTCCCGATTGTAAAGCAGTAAAAAGCCAACAAAATGGCGTCCGTAATATTCCGACCGTAATATCAAACGATTAATATGTAATAAGTAACATGTTTAGTAGTTACAAACGCAATTTGAGATAAACATTAATAATTGTAATCGAGTTGTTTGTACGTAACCCACATTCAGCAAACAAAATGTTTGTTCAAACAATATGGAGTGGGGAGATAAGCTAATTCACGTTTGTTCCGTTACAACGGTTTAATTACTGCCATAGACATCAGAAGCAGTAGAGGCTGGCCGTAGCTTTGTTTTGTAACTATTGTAAAATTACTTATAACTTATATAATTTCGTAGTAACTAAGGCAACTAATAGCTACTATATATAGCTAGGTAACTAATAGTAATAGCAGCAGTGATAGCCTTGTGGTTGAACCACGGTCTCTCAGTCGAGGTGTTCGAGGTTCAAACCCCAGGCACGTAGCTCTGATTTTTCGAAGTTAAGTACGTATTATAAATTAATTATCACTTGCTATAAGGGTGAAGGAAAACATCGTGAAGAAACCTGCACACTTATGAGTTCTTTAAAAACAAAAAAGTTCTCAAAAAGTGTGTGAAGTCTACCAATACGCACTCGGCCAGCGCGGTGGACTATGGCCTAACCCCTCTCACTCTGAGAGGAGACCCGTGCCCAGCAGTGGGACAGTAATGGGTTGACGACGAGGTAACTAATTTATATTTTATATAAATACTATGATTAGCTTAGTGACGTCATCCTAAATACAAATGGGCCACGCCCACCTTTGTTAGGTCTTTTTATCATTTTTTTATAAACGTCCATAATATGGATTACAAACGAAATCATTTAAAATGTATTATTTTATTATAGAAAATTATTACTAATATGAAATTTTACAACAACGTTACGCGCGTTTGCAATTTGCCCCTAACGTAAATAAAATATCTTTCGATTTATCTACTCCGCCTAATCTAAACAACAAATAGCAATCAATACAGAGGAGTTTGAGAAAAAGCCACTTTTTAGAGAGTCCTACTATGTTTTAACAGAACACGTGGGTGTGACCACAAGGGATGTAAAAAATAAATACGACCGCGCAGACACGGGATGCGCCCGTAAAAATATTGTATAAAAACTATGATTTTGACTGACACGACACATTTATGGTTTGTAATTGTAAACGACCTTAGTCATTAACGTCGCTGAGCTGCTGAAATATGATTTCTTCAAATTTAATAGATAACATATGTTAATGAGCACATTAATTATTTTTAACATCGTTGACAACACGCGTGGGGAAGTGGTGACCATAACAGTCTGACACACAGGGTTCCGGTTCCGATACCCGGCCAGCCAAACAACAATTCTATTCTTCTTTGTGTATGTTCAAAGCACCCACGACACAGGGAATCGTAGTGTGGAAAACGTATTTATAAAATAAATTTTAATATTAAAGAGCATGTTTGAAATCCCTCCAGTATTCCAACAAACGACAAGAAACATCAACAAGACATTGCATAGTTTTATAATATACATTGGTCTCGCCATGCCCACGACTTTAGCTCCGGGTAATCTAGACCTTTCTCAACATTATCTCAAATATTTTGTGACTAAAATTTAGATGAAAAAAAAAGAAAAAAATATTTAGATTCGTTTTACATGATACTTGTTCAAACAAGGAGAATTAAAATATAAATATACACTTTACAGCGTGACCCCGGATTAACGCACAAACAAACATTCGAAGCTGGATTGCAATCAATCTAAAAACACACAATTTTTAATAGCTTCGGTGAGCTTTTCAACTTTTGTTACTCTACGTTTCAAATAAAAAAATCCAAGTTGATGAAATTCTAAATTAAATATATTCAGATTGCTTTTGACCCATTTCTTTATTTTCTGTTTTTCGGTTTAATTAAAAATGGGATTTTAATTAAGGTTTGTTTTTCCATCAAATAAAACATTATACATATATCAATCTTTATTTCGAAATTTGAATTTGTTTTCATAGCAATATTGATTTTCGCTCACAAAACTCTGAGTAAAAAAATTTCAATCTTCAACCTTAAATTTTAATTGTAAATTCGTATGTATAATATATCGCAGCAGTATAGTGATATAGATACGTCAATTCCCCCTAAAGGTTAAAAAACAAGCGATTAAATGTATAGGACTTTATTACATACACTGACAAGTGTTTTTTCATAAATAACGTTTTCCACTTCACGCTGACACTGTATCGATTTGATTGACGGTTCACGTATATTTCAGAGTAACTTATTACTAAGTGGTAGCATGTCGTGGACGACACTGTCTCTAGTTGATACTCTTGTTGACAAGATTGGTATCTTATACTAACAGCTATTACAGGGTGGCCACGCTGTCTCAAGTGTTAATTGATTGATGAGATTTTAACAGCCGGCAGTTTAATTATACATTTGTAGAATTTATCTGTTCGTAGATTGAGTTGAGCTTTACGTATACCTTTACTGTTCCATTAAAGCAGGAATCCATATTAATTGATCAAATTCAAGGAGAATGTCTAGGACTGCCATAATTAAAATCAATTGATTGAGACACCAAGTATGTTTCTATGAAATATACATACATGTATATTTCAATAGAAATATTTGTGAACTATTGTTTTTGTCTCAGAATAAATGTATTAGTATTAACAATATTATGGCCAATTAGAATATAAAAATAAAAAAAAAATCAAAATATTTTATTCAAAGTAGATCCTTCACAGAATTCTTTTTGAATGTCAAGAATTTACTACCACTTCACATACATAGTTCAACTCTGCTGTTGCCACTTGTTTTCAAGGTTAACAATGTTTTCGTTTGATTGCAGGATATTTATTTCAGGATTAATGTTTTCTCTTATACCTTGTTCATACTTTAGGCAAGTTTCACTTAGGACGTCAATCTGCCAATACTATCATCGCTACGTTTAGGTAATAAAACTGTATGAGTATATCGTAGTATATTTGTTGAAACTCGTTTTCTCAATCACGGGGTCGGACGTTCGAATACTTAGAATCCCAAGCACGCACCACTGATTTTTCAAAGTTATGTTCGTATTAGAAATAAATTTTCACATGTTATAATGGACAGACAAGAAAACATCGTCAAGAAAATTACACGCCTGAGAGTTCTACAAAAGAAAAAGGTTCTCAAAGTGTGTAAATTCCTTAAACCCCTCTCGCTCTGTGAGGAGACCCGTGGCCAGCTGAGAGAGAGTAATGGATTGGTGATGAGTATGTATACTATTGATTGCTATGTACTTTTTATTGAATGTACTTTTGTTATACGTGCAACGTTGTATCGATGATTTTGTCTCGTTGCATGATAAGAATGACATATGATCAATATATCTACTGATAACACGAGAGTTCTTTCTTAGATATATGATTTTAGGCTAATATTATCGCGGAATTGATACATTTTGGTATGTAACGGGTACTCACGATACAAAGTTTTGATTTCTTAGTTGCCGATATTTCGA
>DWRA01003461.1:0-12096 GCA_018250295.1 Spathilepia clonius | reverse complement strand
ATGGTAAGTGGCAACTGCCGCCCATGGACATTTGTGATCGACCCCAGATAAGACCAGAATCCCAACTGAAGTCGACCGCAGATGTGTTGCTACCCCTAGGGACTAAGTTGGAATGCCTCGTTAACACACACACTTCAAACCAGAAGACGGCAGCGCTTAACACTGCTGTTATTAGGCAGAAATAGGTGTGGGGTAGTGCCGCCGGAGTCGAGCTACAAAGGGTTCTACCACCTTTATATTGTTAAAACAATAAATTATTTCTATTTCTATTTTATTTCTATAAGACAACAGCGCTAAACACTGCAGTCATTAGCTAGCAATACAGGTAGCGATTGTGCGGCCGGAGTCATATCACAAAAAGTTCTACCACCATCACCACGAAGGGTTCCCACCACGATCAAAAGTTACATAAATATATCTTCAGAGAAATATAAAAAAATAGGGCAAAGTTACGACAGTGTTGCCACTTAACAACGACTCTTTACTATATAGCGATCATACAATTTACCTTATATCGACTTTATATAACTAGAAATGTATGAAATATGTCGTCATACGAAATTCCTAGGAACTTTATGAACATCCAAGAAATAATACATACGAGCTATAAATAATATTTTATACGATTATAACCAAGCTCGACATTTTTATTAAGCTAAGCAATTACGTATAACTATGCTATTATCTATCGTTTGTCTGTTTGTTCGAGATTTACACGAAAAGTATTACATTTAAAATGTAATACTAATACGGTATATGTAATTAACTAAAACTTATTCTCTTAAATTGAATTTCCTGCGCCTCAAATATTTCTGCCTAGTAACAACAGTGCTAAGCGCTGCTGTATTTTGGTTTGAAGGGTGGGGTACGGGAGAATTACTTATCAGAGGCGTCCTAACTTAGTCCGCAGAGGCAGTAAAGCATCTGTGGCCAACCTCTGGTAGGGCTCTCTTATCAACGGTTGATTACAAATGTCTATGGGTACCGGTTGCCACTTACCATCAGGCAGAATTCAGGCTCGTTTGATACTTTCGGCACATAAAAAATATCTTACTCTACATTATGTAGAGTCAAGCGTCATCTTGTACACATCACACACATTACAACTAAACATAAACTTGCAATTTTGTTGTGCATCTACAGACATCTAGATTTTACTCTACATCTGATAGAGACAGTCATCTCATGCACTTATCCACAGCTCTATCTCAAACGTAGAGTCGCATCTCTACAGTGCACCTACTCTACAGATATCTAGATTGCAGGTACACAACAGATGCACTAAAACACTATAATTATATGGCACACGCATCGCACACTAGCACAGAGTGACTCGTGCCAGTGTGCGCTAGGCTTTATAATTTTATTTCACTCACGCATAAACAGAAGTGTAGTTATGTTGTTATAATGTTTATTGTATTAATACCAAGGGGCCTGAAAGAGTTATCATTTCCTGCAATGCCTGCTGCCACGGAAGGCATTAATAAAACATTCCAAAAGGTACAAACTGTTACTTAGTACTCAGGTGCACACTTGCATATCACTTATATCTTCTGTACTATAATACATTTGTACATATTCTTACTACAAAAATAATAATATCTTAAGTCTCATTATAACGTGGTTCTCCTGTATATTTATTCTATTGTATTTTAGACGTTGACAGAAACTTATCGTATGTTGTGTAAATAACGATGAAATAATTTCCAAAAATTCGTTTTATTGAAAAAATATTTTTTACCACTAACAGTTCGCTTCAATAGTAATTTTATGGATCAATTAAATAGATTTAACTGAGATCAAGTTTTTCCCTATCAATATTGATGACAACAAGAAAGTTAGAAATTTGTAAATTTTTGCCTCCAAAAAAATTGTGAATTTTTTAACTAGGCACAAAATGATTAAAATTGTTAATTATTACTGACAGACACCACTACATCATATATTATTAAATGAATTATAAAATGACATTGAAAAGTAGTATTTATATTGATAGTTCTTGTTATGCATTTAAAGAGTAACAAATATGTATCCAATTCACTTTATATGAAGCCCATCTTAGATCACTTCTAGATATATTATTCGCTTCGCGGACATTCTTCAATTACATTTTAAAAGTTGACGAATATAGAACTTACGCACTTTACTTGACTTAGTATAAATAAAAGTATGTTTTACGAAAACAAAACGTCTAACAAATAGAGTCACTGTGCATGTGTTCACATCAACACTATTCAACGATTCTCAAGTGGCATAGATAATGTTGTAATATGAACAAGAAAACAGATTGTTATCGCATCACAACAGAGTCATCCTGCAATATAATCTTACCACTGTCTATGTAAACAAACTAAAGGGTTCACATAGATTCCCGTTCGAGACTCATTAAGTCGTCGAATCGCGAGCATTAAAATCTGTGTACCCGATTAGAAATAACACCACACCGCAGTAAATACATGCTGATACCGACCGACGACGTGTGTAACCCGAGAGCCAGCGTACAGTTACACATAAACACGCTTGTACTACCGACAACCGCGCGCGATTATTCTCAATGGGCCATTATTGCCATTAAATCTACAGTTCATTCCCAGAACGACCACGAGCCGGGTTATTCACGGAACGCCTTAGCATATTCTCAAGCTTTACTTACGACACGATTCAAATACAAAACGACAAAGGCAGGAAACGATGAATAATTTAACTTGTACATCCTCTCACTATAGAAATCCGCTCAAAAACGGAAACTCGGCCACGACGAAGAACAACAACGACATTGCGAGCACGATCACGCAAAACCACGTACGGAACACAAAACCGATCGTCACGGGGACTCCGGTCATCGGCGAGGATTTTCATCACCTCCGAAGCGTTCAGCATCTCACATCTACGATCTAGTTTACGAGTAAGCAAGGTGTCGCACGTACTTAGTCTCATGTCGGCGAGCGTCCGAGGCGAGCCCGGCACGGCGTCCGCGCTATCATTTAAATATAACTCGGAACACCGCCGTCTGTCGCCGGCTTTATTTTTACACGGCGGTTGTTAAACGCGAACGGTGACAACGCACGCCGTCTACGGAGACGCAGCGATCAGTGCGGTGACGCGCGCGGAAGCGATACGTGTTCGTGTCGCGGCGATCGCGGCGCGAATGAGAGGCGAGGCGGCGCGAGCGGAGTCCCACGGGCCGCCGCCCCCGCCCCGCGCGCCCGTGCATTATGCACCGCTGCAGCCTCCACGAGTCCACATGGTGGAAGATAACGCGACGAGCCAACCGCGAACCGTGTCAGGACGCCAGCGATCCGGGGCACACGAGTCGAGCGCGCGTTTCATTGACGCCGGCCGAGATAATGCCAACTGTTTGTACGACACGTAAACATGAGATCGGCGTCCCGCCAAATAATCGACCGGCACTATCGTTATTGAATAGCGAGAACGCAACGCGCGCTTATCGTGTTGCGAGGCGTGCACGTGAAAAATATTTACATTAGGACACAACAACGGGACTGTTGTTCAGCTTCTGCTACAAAGATGCGATTGTTCAACCTCCCGGAAGAGAACTAAATATTTTGGGAAGATATAAAAACAATAGTGGTCTCTGAAACGAAATAAAGACTTCTCACAAGTGGCCAGTAGCGCAAGATAAGAGACGACGCGGCCGTATATCATCAAAGGCGTACAATTTTAGCGACACAAACAGAATTTCTCGAAATTGAACGGAAGCCGAAGCTTTTTTTATAGGTTACGGCCGGCGCGTACTGTCTGTTGCCTTCGTGCAGGAGAAAACGATTCCAATAAAACATTACGGCGCAGAGCTAATCACGAGGCTATTAAAGTGATTCTTTTACGAGCAGCTCATCGTTTAGCGTTTTATCGCCCCCTTCCTTTCGACTTCGGTAGCTTATTAATTTCTCGACTGTACCTACAAGACAAGTAAACGATAACATAGACAGTTATTGCAATGCAATGGTTTAACTCATTCAACAGGAGAACTACCCCGGCTCTAATTCGACGTCACGGATTTCAATAATTTTTCATAAAATAGTATATACAAAAAATAGTCAAGTAAGCAGTAAACAGCATGTTAATAAAGATAATATTTCACATAAGTTAGAAAGAATCTTAAAACTCTTTATCTACACGAAACCAAGATTTATCTATTAACTTCTAAAAGTTCTAAGAGAACACCTCCCACCCACAATTAATCAGATGCATGTTGCATCACTCCCGCAACCTTAACTTGTAAAAGTTTTAATCGAACTTCATTGAACTGCAGCCGTGCGTCAGACCACAGATACAGTGTTTGTTTGGGCGAAGGTCTCGGCGGGGTGGGCTCGAGACGGCCAGATTGGGCGCTGTGCGAGTGTTATCGCGATCCGCCAGCCCGCCAGCCCTCGCCATGTGGCCGATGTCACACACGATCACTTTTTGCATGGCGACTTGTCAAAAGGTTACAAATGTTGATGTCTTCTCTTTTGTTTACTGAGTAGAAATATCTGGCTACGAGCATTTGCAACGAATATTGCGTTCCTCAGTTTATTTGTTTATACATTGTTCATAACACTTCAGAGCGTAGTGCAAAATAGTAAATAGCAAACGATAGTGAAAAGTAGTAGATTGTAGTACTAAATTACAACTTCACAATCAAACATTACTTTAAAATGATAATTATTGTTAACTTCAACATGGGATTAAGGTCAATAATATCATTATCTTACTTGGCAGTAAAAACTATGTGGCGTCATAACTGACTAAAAGGACACTTTTCAATATTAAAGATGAAATATGATTCGAAAAAATTAATATTTTTTGCTTATAATTTGTAAATCAATTCAATGGTATTTCAATCAATACTTGTTCGTAAATTATAAAGAATTCTAGGTACGTACCACATTACTATTTCTAAGATAATGTTAGATAAGAAAGTTCATTCTTTCTTATCTAGGATTTTAGGCTTAGCGTCAAATTGAAATTATTATAAACGATGCATTGTCATAATAAATTTCAATATTGCCCTTTCCACATAACTTGCTTGATCATTAGGAACGTCACTAGAGGTCAACGCTTACATTATATTACTATTGCAATTTCCCTGTTCGGTTATTTCTAAAAATGTAGATGTGAATATAGAAATACAAAGAGGATCAGATCGCGACCAGCCCATGCGGCTCACGTGCGGCGCGCGTCACGCCGCCCGGCCGGCCAATTGCCGCAATGAATAACGGTTACCGATTCATCGACATTAATGCATCTCAAGGATGCCTGCAATCACGGCCCGCACGATATATCCGCGCTTTTGACGTCCGTCCAAATACATCTGCAGGAGATTCCGACGCTAACAAAGTGATCGATGCAAATGACGCGGCCGTAACTGGAGCGGTTTGTAATGGCCGATCGGAAATTAACATAAACGACGACAGAATTGGTCAAAACGTTTTATTGCAATTACTCAGGACGACATTGAATTTTATTGCAATTAACGCTACGAATATATAATTTATTACGTATTCGTAAATAGGAGAGGTTAAAATGAGCATATCTTACGTAAATGAGAGGGGTTAAGGTTAGCAGTACTGACATGTAATGTGGTTCCAAATATGCTTACTTGCACTCTTTCTCTCTTCATATCATAGGAAACGACCAAAAGAACAATTCTATGAGATGATTAGCAAAATCGTTCTACGGACTTATTCCACAACGGTGGTCACCACCCTTTACCCCAAACGAGATCGCATATAATAAGCAGTGGCTTTCGAATGGCTATGGATAAATGTCGGAACGTTATCAACACTGTTCAAATTAAAAGTGTGGTTAAGAAGAGCATAAGAAAGCGATTAAGTTAACGCAACACAGTAATCGGTGGCGAGCGAACGTAACGTTGTTTTTACACAGACATAAAAGTTTAGATATGCCTAACAGTATTGAAATTATCAAATTTTTCCAATAATATAAACATAAGCTTAGTAATAAAGGAGACATGTAATTTTAATAATAAAATCCGCGTGATATTGTTATTAAACGTAAGAGAGTCATGCCTCGCTCTGTAAAAGTAGTGTAACATTTGGCTGCTGGTAAACGATGCTTAAATTAAAACAACAACAATATTTACTGACTTTTCTAGAAACTAAAACCACCGATTTTGTTTCGACGATGCTTTCTAACACCGTTAAATCAAGCAATCTAGCATTCGAACAACAGAAAACCAAAGATCTCTTATGCCCGGGTCTCGTAACGAGGCAGCCCGCATCACCATAATCAGGATCATACATATCCAGTAATTCAATTCGCCGTTTTGATGCGATGCATATGAAGATCCTGCTATCGGGGAACATGAGAACGTGGTACTGTATCAGTGCGGTCACAGTGACTGTTTCCCGTGAGAAGTGGCGACATACGGTACGACTGTTCGGCCGCCGACGGCGTTATCCTCACTATCACCGCAATCACATCAAGCGAGAGGCTCACATCTCATACGATATAATGTGCAGTCGCTTAAGTTACATTTGCGATGTTGGTGACGACTAAAGATAATACGAGTCGAGGAAAACTATTATAAATGTCATTAAAATGTTGTCTGGATGTTAATGATACTGTATCAGTCGTAGAAAACGATAAAAAAGGTATGAAAGTTCAAGATCAATATATTTCATTCAATGAAGATTCTTTGCAGAATTATTGTTTATGTTTAATAGCATGTCATCACTGCGGGTGATGTTTCGTTATGGAGTTTATGCTGTTTATACTTTTCTTGTCTTATTGACCAACATCAACTTTTGCGAAACGAAATTGATATAGGTATTTGCTACAAATAAACGCACGGGGTTAAGATGCTACTGATAAATATGAACAATATTATGGATAAGACAACAATATTATGACTAAGACAAGTCTTGAAGAAAAGGGACACCAGTACTGTAACTATAATGAAAAAATATATATTTACACACAACCCACAAAAAGAATGAAAACCTTAACCTTATCACATCGCCGACGGATCGTGTAATCGACGCAATGTTTACTTTCCGACGCACGCAATCACAACTTACAATTCCAAAACGGACAGTTACTTCCGATAAGCCGGGCGCTCCGTCCATCTCCAACGGGAACGAATCGAACGTGGCTACCGATCGGAGAATCGATTTATAATACAGATACGGTCAAACGAACGATCGATATTCATTTGATGCATGTGTTATCGATTTAATTTGGTTTTCGGACAAATTTGTTTTTCCCGAGCTTGGCACAGATTTTACGATGTGTTGTCAAAACATCGAGATTAATCTTACCTTATAAAACAATTTCTATATTGAAAACGGTCCTATTTAGATTTGTGATTGATAGACCGACAGAGCATTGTAAATAAACGTATTACGATATTATTTCGTAACAGACATAAATATACATTACATTAAATGGATAGTGGGTCCATGTAGGTACAACACCACATGTTTTATTATTTTAAGTGATAAATTTAGTCCAAAATAGGTTTTATAGACGATCTATTAAGCCGGTAGGGTTTAAGGCTACTAGCATTATTTTGAGGTAAGTAATCACAGACCACGGAACATTGCAAAGGTTTTAATCAACCAATGCTTTTCCGCTGACCGGGTTCCAGTTGTGAACCAAATGCTTCAAAAGGAACGGCGTATATGTAAGTCAATGTTGCTATACTTAGCATTTTCCAGCTAGCTTCTTGCCCTTTTGCCCCGTTTTTAAATTCGCATATTTAATCTTACTTGGTAAGAATTGCGAGCAGTGATAACATTATTGGATAAATTTCGAGCTCTCAGCCTACAGATTCTGTATTCAAACAAGCATACATTTTTTTAAAGTTATTAGATTATTAGAAATCAACGAAGTCTTACATTAACGATGAAAGAAAAGATAGTATAAAAACCTGTGTGATAAACATAATGGTTTCATACGAAAACTATTTATAAAATACATAATGCAACAACCGTAATTACCAAACATGTAAAACTCCATCGTTGTTCAAAATACTTTAAATGTGAACGTCTGGAGTCCCAAAAAGTTCAATTTTCTTTTATTCTAGTATACCTACATGTGTTTCTCTACACACGTTATGGCAGCAAATTTAAGCATATGAATTTTTGGCACAACCATCAAGATCGAGCCAAGCTCTATTGTCTAAAACTGGTTGTGTAATTCCATTAAATGTGGGAGTATGTCAATAATGTCGACTGCTGCCCGCAACGGCTTATTGTTAGCAGTACAGACAACAAGAGCCATTCAGATCGCCGTGTCATTGCGAAATCGATTGAACTGTCAATTTTGAACAATCACTGTCGATAGACAGGTACTGTCGCGTGGAAAAATGGCTTGGGACATGATATAACCAGAGTCAATAAATAACTGACTTGTGAGAATACACTCGTCGACATTGTGTATAATAACACATTATAGTGGTATACTTGTTAACAACATCTCTATTTTTATATAAACGTTGGGTACAGGAATAATTTCTATCTAATAATATAATTATATCATGACAGGTACTACAGATAGGTAAATGGCCAATGACACCATGAACTTCATCGTAAATACATTTTAACCCTCTGAATACTGAATTACATATTGTATGTAACTTAGACACAATACTCTACAACGCCGTACTCGTTTATTAAGTGTATTATCTTGCTAGCAAATAGCCATGAAATCCACTAATTAACTAACAAATTTTTACAAAAATATACAAATGTAACTTCACTGTCAACTTTACATTTATTGTTTTGATATCTTTCAATCATCTGCGCGGAATATAATTACGGCGGGTTGCACGCGCACGCGTCACGCGTGTCACGCGGTTATCTCCCAACGGTAATGTCGTGACTATTGCGAATGGCATTTCGTTATTCGTTCCGATCGGCCGGGGCGGGAGGTCAGCGCGCGGGCGCCGGCCATCCACCGACCTCGGATTATCCGACTCGATCGATAAGGATCCGATGGTGCGCTGGAGTTTGGGTTAAGGAACGTGTTGGAACGTTATCGAGTAACGTAAAGCGAGATGTTGTTGACAAAATGACAGTGTAAACCAAATTTTAAAACCTTACTTTTGTACTGTGGAAGTGGCAAATTAATACAGTCCGTCTAATGCGAAGTAATCTATGCTATCTAAGCCACCCGACATAGAATTGTACAAAATTCATCATGGAGTGCATTTATAACTCTTGGTACTCCTAAGTTACGATGTCACTTGTTACTTATCAAACATCAACAATACTACTCTACCGTAAAATGAAAATTTTGCAGTAAAAGTCTTGCTTCAACTGTACCAATCCCACTCGGTAAAACGTCTATCATACATGGAGTTATAAAGAACAGAAATTGTAGAAGAAAAAATGCTCTTTTGTGCGAATACATTCGAATATCAATCAATTGATAACCAAAGATATCGCTAGCAGTTACTGTTGGAGATGCAGCGAGCGTGTGTGGAGCATAATTTATTCGGCGGCAGAGTGGCGCGTCCCGGCCCGCCCCGCGCGCCCCGCCCGCGCCTTAAACTGGATGCTGATGGTTTTTTGTGGCGAGGATTAGGGTGTATCAGGTTAAACGCAGGTTACATAATAGATTTTACACACCCTCAATCATGCGCAGGTCGACGCGCGCCGCGGCTCCGCTCGGGCCAATCCACCTCTTTTAATCAATTGCATTCGTGCTCCTACTGTGCATGCATGTTGAGGGCATATTTATAAGATCGGACTCGCAAAAACATTGACCTTTAGAGTTTTTTTTAAATAATTGTCTCAGAAAAAAATCTTATTTTTTAAACATGTTGACAAAAACAAAATGCTTTTATCTCTAATACGCACAAATTTAATTGATTCATTTGATTATAATGATTACTTATTCGGTGACTAAGTCAATAGACAGGGTCAATTAATAAGAATTGGTAATTTAAACTGTCACAGTAAATTGTATCATTCCTAGACAATAAAATGTAATTATACTCAACTCTATATAATAATGAATATATGAGCTATATGAAAAGCGCTTAAAGCTAACATGAAAGATATTATCAATTCAGTTTAATGGTACTCATGTGTTGACGCAATGTTGTTCATAATACAACGTAACATACATACTCGTAAATTGCAATAAGCTATAAATTGTCTTATCATATCTTTACAGCTATATAAATAAAAGTTTAGCTTGTGTTTATTTATAGGATTCAATGAGTATTTTCTATGTAGGACACTTTAAAGTTCTATCTGTATTTATAACACGTGTAAAATGTACACTGATGCTGCGCTACCAATAATTTGAGCATATAATATAATATTTAAGTAACAATATAATAACAATGTTATAAATATATGAATATTTATAATAGTCTACCAACATATAAAAAATGAGAAAAAAAAAACAATATAAACTTTACTTAAAAAGAAGAAAGAGTTTAAGTGAAAAATTCGGGATAATATAAAAAATGTATATTCATCCATTTGGGTATAAGAATGCTACAGACAGATACAAACATACAGACAGACAGACGAACAAACAAATTGACAACAAACACTTCAAAACTTTGAAGACAAACAATTCAATACGGCGACACTCCTTTTCGCGCAAAGTTAAAAAAGTTAAAAAAAAAAACAAAATTGGACAATGCGTCCGTTATCGTGTCTATTCTGCAAGCTCACATGGAGCTGGCCGGTATCGGGCGGGTTCAACGTATCGTTCGCAAACAACTCCAATCGAATCTCAATATTTACAAAAACTTGCAACGTTCTGTTAACAGTTTACCTGCTCGCCCGCACTCACTTGTTATTGTCACGTACTCATATAAATAAAGCAATGCTTTCTTAATAGATTCCCAAGTATGCCTTTTTCAATTTTTTCAGAGACTAAGTTCTTTTTTTTTTCATTGTTTTGAGGTAGCCAACGAGCATACACTCCACCTGATGGAAAGTCGCCCCTGGCGGCCATGGACATCTGTAATCGACTCCAGATAAAATTAAAAATCCTACCCGGGGTCGACCACAGATGCATTGTTACCCCTGAAGATTAAGCTGAAACGCCTTGGATAAGTAAGTTTCCCTTAGCACATCCTTCAAACCAGCAAACAAACAGCAGCGCTTAACACTGTTGCTATTAGTCAGAAATTGGTTCGGCGGTAGTGCCGCTGGAGTCAAACCACAAAAGGTTCTACCACCTTCAATAGAAGTAGCGAAAAAGGGTGAACTGCAGCATCACACGAACTTAGGCTATGAACTGAATTTGTTATCACTTTTCCCCCGGCAACGGAGGGAGATCAAAGAGAGATTATAAGAAATGAATTTTATCATTCGCATTATCTAAGACTACATTGTGAGGAAATTTAAATTTTAGCTAAGATAGCTGACATCCTTCCATGGATTTTTCAACAATGTATAAACTGTATAAAATTACATTTAACCGATGAAGTATTTATTCTTATTGACCCGTAGATCACTTTGTTTTTGAAAATGGAAAAAAAATAGAGAAACGATAAGCCATCCTAATTGAATTTTAACTGAATTAATTCTTACTTAGCATACTCTGGTCCTAGACCAATAACTTAAAGAGTTACGCAATGAAACAAGCAACCACTAAATCAGCACAAGAATTAAATATTTTTTCTATTTCCCATACGATCCTTCTTACCCCCTTTAGTATAAACTAACGTTTAATTTTCATTATCAGCCATAGTTCGTACAATCCAAAGTTTAAACACCCCAGTAACGCCACGTTGTATAAACATGGATGACACTGCCAATCGGTCACGCTAGATATGTGCGATACTGATAAACGTAAATGTAACACACAAACATGCAGGTACTTTTAGGAATCCATATTTGTTTATCAGGCTTGGCTACAGTGTAAACAAGCGGATAGCAATAGCACAAACGTAAACGGTGTAAATCAATCTCGCTTACAATTCAAAACGTGTAGTAATTTAAATGTCACGTGACATATTATTTTAACGATAATTTAACAGTTTTAGTTCTTGTGAGTAACAGTGAGAAACTACACAAAAATAAGAAAGGTTTGGAAATTGGTTAGAAAATAAGATGTCATAGAATACATTGTCAAAGTAAAGTAAAGAGCTGCTATTGAAAT
>DWRA01003460.1:0-12096 GCA_018250295.1 Spathilepia clonius | reverse complement strand
ATCCCCTTCCCGACCTCAGATCGCCCGTAAATTATTTTTCCCTTAATTTCTATAATATTCCCCTCCTTTTCTAATGGATTTCATCCTACTACGATTTTAATTGGTTTTAAAAATTATCGACCCTGGTCTAAATAGCCTATATCTAAACAATAATAACGCCACGTCACGTCACGTTATGAGTATTATCTACATTTAGTGCAGTAGCGTCATCTACTTAGTTTAAAAAATAGCAGGGGCAATTAACTTCGGTTTAAATATATCTTTCACCAATGTGTATTAGTGCCTTCATACTAAAATACTTTAAATGCTTTCAGTCTGAAATTTATAAATATATGTCACGGAATATAAATATCTGCATTTCTTTTCAAACCTCTAACACATTGAGTATTGGATCGTGATATCTAAAGTCGTGTCGTCTACAATAATGTAAATGAGCATTACAAGTTTCATATACGTTTGAAAATGGAAATTTTGTTAGATAGTGTTCCTTTTGTATACTCGTATACAACGGTTCCCGCTATTGTACGAGTTTCTGAGATTTTGAATGCCCGTGTTCCGAGCTTGAATCTCTTTTGACATTATGTTGCAAATCAAAATTTATTCCGCGGTTTTAGAAGTAAAACTGGTAACATTCGGAATGATAAATGGTCCTTTGTAACAAATGGTTTCGTTGTGTGTAGTCGTATCAATTCTATGACGTCTCATTTTATGAAAACCTAACTTAGTAATAGCATGATAATATAATTGAAGATGGTAGAACCGTTTGTTGTTCGGCTTCAGAGGCACCACAGCCACATCTATTTCTGGGTCATACTAGTAGTGTTAAGCGCTGATGTACTCTGGTTTGAAGGGCGTGGTAAGGGAGACATATGAATCAGAGGCGTTCTAAATTAGTACTCAAATGTAGCAACGCATCTGTGGCCGACCTTAAGTAAGAATCTTATCTGGAGCCTATTACAGATGTCAACGAGTGGTAGGTGCCATTTACCATCGAGTGGACTGTAGCTCGTGTGCTATTTTCATCACATGAGAAGAAAAAAATAAAAGTATAAAAGAATTCCCCCAGAGCTTAATCACAAAAAGCACGTTTTTCAATTAAATTTATGTTTTTCGAGGTTTTGCAAAGCTGTAGACATATAATAGTTGTGTTACAGAAAAAATAGAATCACAATAAATCTACTGGAAAATGGTTATAAATATATCAGAATTAGCCATCACAACATTGTACCGACAGAATAAAAAGATATATTCGCTCATACCAGCGCGAAGCCGCAGTGGATAAAGGCATTATAAATAGCAGCAGTCAGCCGGAAAAAACCGCTTCGGTAATGTCAAAGATCATTTGATGTAGTAGAGCAGTTGTGTCACGCTATTTGTATTCTTATATAACAAGATTCTATATTTAAATTAAGTAACAAGCACTCCTGAGAATTTAGATTTTTAATTTCAAAATTGTACTATTAGTCAGTGTTGTGTTGTAATAGTGTACCCAAAAACAGTACGAATATACCAATCTAGATTTTTTTTATATAAATGTATGTGGTTTAATAAAAATAACGATTTCCTCACTCACAGCCTTAGATTCGTTTCACTTGTGTCATGGGTAATTTTTACACATATGCAAATACACAAACACGCAATGAGATCAGAACACAGATCTAAATTAATTTCGATGACTACCTGGTCAATCAAGCTCAGAATCTTCTTCATGTTAACGACAGTTAATATTAGCTTGGCTCGACAGTTTTACGATTCTCCGACTGTCGGACTGTTCACAATAAGCAACAAGAGTGGGTTTTGTTAGCATTAAGTGGTAGCGACAGATTGATCATCATTATAATGTGAACAAGACCTGGCACGGTTGTAGTGACTCGTGCGTTAAATAATAGGTACTTCCATCACCGAACATTATGTAATCTTTGACCAACTCACTATATACGCCTGTCATAGGATTACACGCATAGTTCATACATCAACTAGTTAACATGATAATGTTTTCCAGTATGTGTTAAACATGCGTAATCTTGTAGTTTTAAAACAGATTTAAATTTAACGACAGAATAATTTAGTCAAAAGTGTATTGTAACTGGACACAATTTCTACTACAAGCATTATAAGCCCTATAATATAAAACTACAGACTGTGAAGGTAATATAACTATTAGAAGTTCTCTAAGAGTGGTACCACTACCGCAAATGTTGCTGCCTCGTGCCACCAGTATTAAGCGGTACTATGTTCTTCTTTGCCGTGTGTGTTGATGCAAAAACCCTTGCAAGAGGCTTTCTAATTTATTCCTCCATGACAAGAATGCCTCCTAAGCTGATTTGAGGTAAAACTTCTGTCCTATTTCTGATTGACTTCAGATTCTATGTTACTCAACCACAACTTAGATCATGAACGATGACTCCTTCCGTACGTACGTTCTTTTAGTAAAGAGCGTAAAATATCACAATAAATTGTTACAACTGAATTGTAACGTCAGAGTATTTTATACCAATCAGGCGGTCTGAGAACCTCGTAAAAATTAAAATTTTGCCTCAAACACCAACTCTGTCAATAATCTTACCCATTATTGTATAGATCACACGTTATAATAAATTCAGTGCGCCGGAGGGCGCATTGTTCCCCGACAGAGGTCCGACACGTGCTATGTTTCGAAAAAGGGATTTCCGGACATAAATGCGAGAATGGGCGGAAGAAACCTGTCATAAATCACGCAGAAAAGTATGCACTGGCACACAAGGCGCTGCAACTTACTCCTTGAATCATGAACCTGTTGGTCTAGAACTGATTTCAGACCAACCAAACCAACGAAAATGAAAATACATATTGTGTTGAAATGGTCACTGGTAAAACGTAAAATTTCTACAAAGCTACAAAAGTAACATTTATATCAGACTAGCTAAGCCGGCGAACTTCGTATCTTCGCATACGCGACGGAAGCTTAAAAAATGGAGTCTTCCGTTTTCCCAAAATTTCTTTTCACTGCTCTGCTCCTATTGATTGTAGCTCGACAAAAAGTATACCAGATCAGGAGTATGAAAAATAACTGTACCAAGTTTCGTTAAAATCCGTCGAGTAGTTTTTGATTCTATAACGGTTATACAGACAGATCGACAGTCAGTCAAAAATTTTACTGATTGAATTTTTGACATCAGTATCGATCCCTAATCACCCCCTGATAGTTATTTTGGAAATATATTTCATGTACAGAATTGACCTCTCAACAGATTTATTATAAGTATAGATAGATAAAAACAAGACATGTGATGTTGATTATGCAATGGGTTTTCAAGTCTTTACCAGTAAACAGTTTTAAATGGTAATTGGTCTGTACAGACCATGATTGATCCCGTTCATCATCAACCCATTATTGTTCCACAGCTAAATACGGATCTCCTATGAAATAAGAAGATTTCATATCGTAATCCATCGTACTGGCAAAGTGCGAATTGATTGACTCCACACACCTATGAAAACTTTTACAAGAGCTTTCAGCCCGGACCAGGCAGGTCGTTGAAGGTTTCTCACAAAGGTTTTCTTCACCGTTAAAAGGTTTTAAGAGAACAATCAGAAGTGCTACCTGGCATTCGAAGTACAAACATTTAGACCACTACGTAGTCACGATTGATTATTCGAATAAATTTTGAAAGTGACGATTATAATTTGAATTAAAAACATTTTCTCACATTTCTGTTTGGTGCGTAATAAATTCGGAGTTCGCCCAGGGAGCATTGTCCACGGGACAGAGGTCCGACAAGTGAAATGTTTCGAAAAAGGGACTTCCGAATGAAATAGACGGATGAATGACCCTGTCATAAATCACTTAAGGTTATTGTTATAAACACAACAGTCGGGATAAATGCGTTAATGTCGGTTGCACGGTTAATATTATATTTAGGGAACCCTAAGCAGGTTTAATGGTGGCCATGTGAGAATAGATAATGGGATTAACAACGAAAATGTAGTTATAAAGGTAGATTCTATGTTGTTTATTACTTGCATAGACAACAGATGTGGAGTCATGGAGAATTGTACATAAATATACGTAAACACACGTTGGTTAATTGTAAATGAAGAAAACGATATATTTGATATATATTTGTCTTAGATTTAGTCAGGTATTTTTTTCTTCCCACCGTAATAGTATGTATAGTTATTGTACAGCGCTATTTATTATTAAATTAAACAAAATAAGATGAAAACAGTGCAATTTATCCATATTAGCATGCGCTTATTTACTTGTATTTTTCAGTGACATATTTGTTTGTTATTTTAAAGTGTCACTCTACATTTTTATTTAGTAAAGAGTCATTAACATCCGAATAATCACAGTTATAATAATATATAATTATTATATTTTATGCTTGCAAACATTTCTTAAAGATCCGATACAGGGACTATTGAAAATCAAAGAATGTTATCAGCGCTACCACGGATAGGACCAAAACCAATTTGTCAGTAATGAGAATCGATATTGTGAATCTGAGTCTATAAAGCAGTTAAACAACACCACAATGCGAGTTTTAATTGATTCATTAAATAAATAACTGTTGTTGGCTTTCAGTAACGCATTAAAATAGTAATGTCGGCCTGTGTACTAATGAATCGTGAAATACATACGATTTTAATGGCGGTTAAGAAATTAATGACTACATATTCATTAGTAAATGATACAATTAAGGACATTATTATTTTAATTGCTTACTTAATTATTATGCGTTTTGATTGGAAGTAACAATAAACCATCACAACGCAATAATACTAGCATCTGGTTCAAGTTGCAATTAACCTTCTAATTATATTATACATAGGTTATTGAAATATTTAATAGTAGTAGTAGTACTACTAGTAGTACTACTACTGCACTCAGTAATCTCACTTAAAACAGCCTAGTACTTTGACTATCTCAAAGTGTGTCTATCAAAGTCAAAGTCTGTCGAAGTGTCATATTTCGAAGAGTGACATAAGACAGACTTACTTTTTAATATGATCCATCCTATTTTTCAAACGAAAATTGTAAGTATTACGAAGAAAAATCTTTTATAACTTTGAAAACAGTATTCTAGTCGGTTTGAGTAGCAGTTTGTTCCTCAACGTTTCTCTTTACTCTGCCAAGCAAATTAATAGTCTATATAGCTCTATTAACATACACAAAGACAGTATGCAAATACGCGACGATGTTTATCCTCGGCGAATGCGAATTGGTCAATTATGTAGATTGTCTTGCGATATATATTAGTCTGTGGTCTGTAAAAATAACGATATATTATTTTAAAGGCGTAGCATTAAATTTAATATGGAGCTATTTACTTATCGAATATTTTGTTACATAAATATATAATCATAAATATATATATAATCATAAATATATAATATAATCGGCTACTTGTATGTTTATATATTTTAATATAAAAACTTAAAAGTCTTAAAACGAAGAGGAAGTAAGTTTTCCTTGTGTTTTAATGTAAAATTATTGTAAAACGTTTTACGGTTGTTGGTAAAAAATAAAAATAACTGAAATTAATATAAAATGTTAATATTCATTCACTCTACAATTATACCTCACAATTATTGTTATCAACTATGTATAGACTTAATTATAAAAATTCTAAAAATCTTGTAAAATTTCCTGTTCAAACTACCAGATATCCATGGAGCTAGTCAAATTAATATCTTAATGAAATTCCGGTCCAACTATCGCGTATTGAAATAACTTTAAAGCAACCCTTCAAGTTCTACTACAAACTATAAACGTGTAACGATGAAACATAATATCACTTAAGTTAAATATTTAAAAAATATACCAAGTGACCAGGACAATAATAAACCACCAGTGAGCGCAATTTACTAATAACTTAGATTGTAGGTACTCATGATAGTATATATCGACATTGGCGTAACTAAAAATGCTTACTAAGCTATTTCAACATGCCGTCATGACTTTTTCTTATCTGATAAAAAAACTTATCTATGATTCTTAATTGCAGTGGCGCCCTCTACTCTGATAGTATAAATGGTGAAAGCCATTAATTTCTGTATTACTCCAATCTTCATTCTCCCTTAATCAAATTCGGCTATAGTCAACATTTTATATTTTAATTTGCTTTGCTCTTCGCTTCTGGAACGTGTTGGATGAAACAAGTGCCTTACAGTAACGGAATGAAGAGCACTTTTCTCTTTAATATCTTTCGAAGTTTCCCTGTTCGGAGGTTTTACGGCTATTCTAATGACCGCTTCGTCCAATTAGTCTTGCGGAGAGAAATATAGCTGAGAAGTGGAAAACTTGACACCTGTTTCACGTCGTTTCGGCTTTGTGACTGCTGGCGGGTTTGGGCGGCGGCCACGCTGAGGGTAGAATAGCGATTGGTGTCAAGAGAAATATTCACTTATGCGTCCACCATGCATATTCTGTGATGTATATTAATATTTTTTGATTTAATTAGCAAGGGATTTAAAAATGTTAGAACTCGTCATGGTTCAATTATCATAGGCCTGTGTTTTTTTTTTGGGTAAAATATTAAATACTACGAAATAAGACTCCATAATACGATAGTTATTGAGTAGCTTACATTCTTTTTATATATTCGCTTTTTCCAATAACTAACCTCTGTTTAATAGTACAGTAAACGCGTTGATCTGCTGTTGAGTAGAACATAATTATTTTGTCCTGTATAATTAATGTCTTTACTCATGTATGTTTTTATCCAATGTGTCTAATAGTGTGATTGTACGAAAGGAAATTTCAATATATTTAGATTTTTTGTTAAAAAGCCGACAAGTAGCTCTCTTTAGATCGCTACATCTTCACTAATAAGCTATAAGTGCAATGTTAAACAAGAAGATTACTTCAGAATATTACCTCAACTTCCAAACTCTAATGTCTCAACTTTGAAGCGTCGCACTGTATTACAGCTATTTGTAATTTTTCTTTTTATGTGCCTCTAGTGTATCGGTCATTTGGCGGTAAAATAACAGTTAATGTTATAATAACGGTAATGTTATCGTTATAACAGATGCGATAATAGATAAAAGTTATGGCGCTATTGTTGCTGTTATTAAGTTTTGAACGCTGGTTTTGTAGTTCAGCGTTTCTGATAATATAATAATTATGTTACGTAGTGTTCTGCAATGTTCAAAATAATTCACAATTATGGTGAAAACTTCACTATCAGGCACACGTTGGCATTATTATGAATTATTTTAGTGCTTATATTTTTTATTTGGAATACCGGGAAGTAGTGACTAGTGAATACAGTACTTATAAAGGTTGAAGACGGTAACACCAGGCAACATGCGCGTTCGAGTGCTTGATGGGTGAGCGTTGTCGGTTAAACATGCGTCCTTCCACATTTTGGAGAGTACACTAAGCCATCGGTCTTGATTGTTACTGGATAGCCGTTATTAGACTTTCACGGAGACCTTACATTCTGTTTAATATACTATCTTTATATAATTGTACAACAGTTGGATATTGGTGCTATATCACCTCGCTGACCAAGTATGAATTGGTGTCAATGTTTTCTGTCACCGTTGAACCTTGAATACTTTAATATCTTAACACACCTATATATAATGTTAACCCATATCTCTTAACAATGTACGTGTAATGTATATGTAAAATACTTTCATCTTAAGGCTTCCTAAGCATTTTTAAAAATAATAACGATGTACACCTGAAGCCATACTCTTTGTGTGTAAGACAAACTGTTATTTTTCACGCGCGGGACACTTTGTATCGTAATTGGGGATCTATCGCCCGAAGCCTCTTGTTCATTCCTTTAAAGTGTGATATGATCTGAGGAAAAGACGAGCAAGTAACAAAATTGCGGAGGGTCCTTTGGTGTTTTATGTGTTTGTATTTTTTTAAATATAAAAATAGGAAATGAGCATGCAGTCTACCTGATGGCAAGTGGCCACTGCCGCCCATCTATAATTTTTCGCAGATGGAAACGGAGTCCTACCTTAGGTGTGTTACACTCGCACTGCTACTCTCAAGCAATAAATTGAAATGTAATATAAGTATTCAAATATAAATTTATCTCTCTCTTTCTCTCCACGCCATATTTCTCTTACCAAATCATTCATAAAAAATTATATATATAAATTTAATACAATTTTTTTACCAATTTAATACATGAAACGTCCGTAATAAACCTGCGTCCAAACGTCATCCATGCGCTGAAAAGGGATTAACTCTCAGAATAAAATATCAAATCTTAAATGCACAATGCTAATTGAGAATAGGTGGACTTACATTGAGTAAGATTTAGCAAACATTTTTTAAAAATTCAGCCCTTTGTCGAGAGAGATACTTAACAAATCAAGCTATCATTGATACAATATACATAAATTGAATCCAGTTGCATAGTATCGACAGAGTAAATTAAACGGAATATCAAAGTATTGACAGAATATGCCTAGCGGATTACATGCACGTCCATTCCCCGTGCAATAAAAAAGTCAAACTAAAAATAGCCCCAAATCCGAATAGGTTGACAGATCCTGAAAGTTCGCGAAAGCTCTTATCGCGGGACCGGTTGAGCTTAAATCTGAACACGATAAAAAAGCTTGTTGAGAGATAGCCCTGAGGGACAAAAAATTACTTTTTCGACCCTTCCGAGCCCTCACCTGCGGCCCTTACATATATTACAATGTTGCTTCGAGTTAAAAATGTTTGTTCCTACAAGAGTTCAGGCAAATTTATGTAGAGCATATTTTCTGGAGCGTTTTTGTTGGGAGGATTAGTGTATGGAATATATTTTTTAAATGGCAGGAACGGTAGTCTTGTCTGGGATAGGATTAACATGGACGGCTATTCTCTTTTCTGATGCGTTCTCAGATTTTTTTGGAAAACGTATTGGTGCTGTTATTTTTTATAAAATAGATGAAACAAACGAGTGTGTAGTATACCTGATGATAAGTAGCTTCCGCCCATAAACATTTCTTGATAAGTAAGACTAGAGTCCTACTAAAGGTCAGCCATACACGCGTTTATAATGCGGTGTTAATACTAAGCTGAAATGCCTGGTATAAGTAAGTCTAATCAAAACATAGCAACGATTAGCACAGCTGTTCTTAGGCAAAAATTGTTGAATCTTCGAAGTGGAGCCACGAAAGATTCTACCACCAAATATTTATACTTATTTGCAACCTTGTTAAGCGCTGCTGTATTCTGGTTTGAGGATTGTGGTGAGGATGAGTTACTTATACAAGGCGTTCGCTGTTGGTCCTCAGAGTAGCGAAGCATATGTGGTCGAACTCAGTTGGGATTCTAATGTTATCTGGGGGTTGGTCATAGATGTCCACAGGCGGCAGTAGTCACTTACGGTCAGGAGGTCTATTTTACGACATTAAAAAATTCTAACAAATAAGTGCTACAATCAACAGCATATTCAAATCAAACTTATCTTCAAACCAAGCTATGCCATCTAAACCAGTGTAACATTATGTATAGATGCGCGTAAATGGTTGAATTTTCCACAATCGAGGGAAGCAGAGTGGATCGGAAGCCATGTCTCCTGGCGCATAATGCGTCGAGTGTAATGCACTAGTCGGGAATTTGCATAAGAAAGCACTTTTACTGCCAAGGACGCGGTTACAATGCCTCGTAACTAGAGTTTATCTTTGGGTTGTAGCTGGATATGTCTGAGAATACTTTTATTTATATATTATAGAAGAAGCAAACGAGCATGCAGTCCATCTGATGGTAAGTTACCGCGCATGAACACCTGTAATCATTTTTAGATAAGTTCAAAGTCTTACCACAGGTCGACCGCAGATGCTTTGCTACCCTTGAGGATTAAGTTAAAATGCCTCGGATAAATATGTCTTCCTCTGTTCTTTGTCGAAAATGAACTAGTAAGGTACAAATAATTGTTAACGATTGGCAGTTCGTAAAAATTACCAATTTCGATACGCAGTAACCACATAACAGCCGGATTGCGTGTTCATCCTTCTATTAAATGTCGCTTTCGTCAACTTATTATCGGCTCACTGCTGAGCACGAGTTTCCTCTTAGAGTGAAAGAGCTTTAGGCCACAGGTAAGTAGTCTTTATATATGTTCGAAAACATTTTGTTTTTAAACTTTCAAGCCTGTTTTCCATTGTTTCATTCACCCATATAACAAGTGTAATTAATTTCCCGTATGCACATAACTCTCAAAAATCAGAGGTATATGTCTAGATTCGAACCTGAGACCTTCTGAATCAAAGGTCCAGTTTTAACCATTATGATATTACTGTACTACGAAAGTATATACATAAAAATTAAAATCCGTATGTTATTGTGTCTTGCAAGAAGCATGATGCCGTGTAAAAGGCTGTCTCATAGCTACTTCCCGCCTTTGAGTTGAGTCGCTTCGTTACACATCAAAAGCGCTCTAAACGTTTCACACTGGCTTTGTACTAACTTGTTAAGGGCAAGAGCAAACAACAAAGACTGATTGGGATACTTAGGGCACGCTACGCGAATAGTCGTAAACATAGGGCCCCAGTGTGGCCCATACGTCAATTTGGAGGCCTTTTTACGAAATCAAAAAGCTGTGTTGAAAATAAAATGAGTGTGTTCAAAAGACATGCTTTATAGAATTATTTCTGAATTTTACAAAACTATTACACAGATTTTGTTTAGCGAGAACATGTTTATCTGTAATAAAAATATATTGCAAAAATGTTATTTAACAATATTACGTAACCAACCATAGTATGACTTCGTAACATAAAAGGCGCGTGGAATTAATATCTTGGATCAGAGCTGGAAACCGAAAATAATGCCACTGCTCGTTGCAGTAAAGTTACTGCTCGTTATTTAGATTAACTTTAAGTTAATCATAATTATTCATTCTGTTATACGTTCCCTATTCATAGAGCAGACGTAGGCAAAGGAAGTGCATTCCTATTCCGGAAATTAGTTGGCGATGAAAAGTCTGCGGTTTGCATTTTTAAATATTTGTAAATTCCTGTATTATACCATATTTATTGAAGGCTTTATGGGTAAAATGCCAGGCGTAAATTTTCAATAGAAAATTGATATTGCGGTTACTCACTTGTTGCTGTTTTACAGTAGTAATGGTAAGAGTAATGTGTTCAACTTTAAAGCTTTTTACCTTAAGGAGGTAACACATGCGCGACAGCTCGCGTTGGTAATCGTCGTCTACGGCTGCAGAAGACGAGTGGTAGGAATTGACGTCAGTCGCTGACAACATGCTGCGACGGGCGGTGACCGTCGTCTACTGTCGTCATTTTTCGGCAATCGTCGTCTACTGTCGTCATTTTTCGTAGGCAATCGTAGCAGATCTTCGTTCGCATATAATAGGCTGTGGTGGTCGGTGGCAGTCGCTGCGGACCGCAATGGTCGCTCGTGAATTAGATCCATTAATCATCAACGGTCATAATATATATACCGACTTCGTTAATAATGAGCATAACCACGCTTGATGTATTTTTATCTCAATTGTACAAAAATAGGCATCTACAAATATACACAGGACATAACTACCCCCCATATCAAATTTCCGGCATGCTTATTAGTTATTTCTGTAATATAATTTCCAATAATTTTGAAACAGGCACCAATCCTGATTCCAAAGTTCATAATAAATGAGCCTT
The DNA here is from genome assembly GCA_018250295.1 of Spathilepia clonius. Lineage (NCBI taxonomy): Eukaryota > Metazoa > Arthropoda > Insecta > Lepidoptera > Hesperiidae > Spathilepia > Spathilepia clonius. Next base: position 486 of record DWRA01003460.1, on the reverse strand, counting down.
GAATGCTTCAATGACGCTATTCAGTCGCTGGGTAGATTGAAAGTTGACTGAATGGCGAGCACTGATGGCGTTCGATAATGAGTAGGTTTTGCGCTGTCAATATTGCATGGTCTAAGTACTAAGCTTATAGCGCCGATGCTCTGAGGTAGAGTTTCGGGTTCAATTCCCGATTAGAAAAAATAATAAACTAATTTGTCTATTTTAAGTCTTTGTGTTCGTTTATTGAGGCGTGTAAGGGAAATATACATGATAAATTTACGTGACATACCGTGACATTAAAACGACAGGTAATCGCAATGCCTGGTCGTAACAGATCGAATTGGATCGGTATTTAATTCATAATTACTTAATTATTTGCTTACTACTTAAATTACTAATAATATACGTAATAAAGCAACCAAAAATTGTATCGCATGTAGTACAAATTTACGTCATATGAATATAGTATATTTCAGATCAATCTAAAAACTTTACTTTTTTTCTCTT
>DWRA01003459.1:0-12098 GCA_018250295.1 Spathilepia clonius | reverse complement strand
AAGACAGCAGAGGTTAACACTGCTGTTATTAGGCAGAAATAAGTGTGGCGGTGGTGCCGCCGGATTCGAACTACAGAGGATTCTACCACCTTTGAACTACTTCAGCGTTTTGTTTTAAATCGTCAGTTTATCTTTTTTGCCCTGAGATTTCTGCGCGGTGCCAAAAAACCCGACGAAAGAGTAGTTCACATTTTTCACAAAAGTAAAATCATATCCTTGAAAGTATTTTTCTTTAATTAATCGTTACTCCTAATTCCTCATCAACTCAAATTAAGAGTAATTGTGTCTATCCACGTCTTTGATGTAATGGATACGTCATTAATCTATATTTGCCGTTTAATTAAGTCTGAGACCAGGGTCATTATTACGAAACATTCTTATCTCTTTCTGCTTGGTACAATTTCTTCAAGGCTTGTGACTATTCAAAATTTGTATAGGATATTTTTCATGTATACTATTTATCACAAGTAATTTTACACATTTATCATTACTGTTGAGCATAGGCCGGCTTTCGAAATGAAATGGGTTAAGGCCATCGGCCACTACGGGAACTAAATACGGATTAGTAGACTTCATAAGTATATCAAAGCATTTTAAAGATTTAGGCATTTAGGTGTACTGACAATGCATTCGTAATTACGAATTATAATTGATAAAATTAGTGAATTCATTGTTCATAGATAACAAAGCTACTGAGGACTTTGTAGGAGTACCTATTCTACTGAATTCAACTTACACTGATTTTCTATCATCAGACAACTTAAACAGATGGGTCTAGAAGCATGAAATCCTGAACATGACTTACTTATAAGTAATGTAGATGATTAAGGAAGGATTTTGAAAAATCTCTCCTTAAGGGGACTAGATAGGAAATATTCGAATTCCAGGCAAACACCTGTTATTTTTCAAAATGATGAGAATGAAAGAAATTAAATTATAACTTTCTTAAACAGTGAATAAATCTCCGTGTGGAAACCGGCACGCATGAGAGTTCTGAAAAGTACTCGAGGTTGCAAGATGTCTACCAATCCGCACTTGGTCAGCGCGGAGGGCTGTAGCCTAAAAGTTCTCACTATTCATAGTGAGAGAAGAAAACCCGTGCCCAGCAGAATGTCAGTATTGGGTTGACGACGAGTAAAAGAAAATCGATATAACAGGTAACACGCGTATATTTAACAAACAAATCAACAAACAATAAATAAATCAACTACAACATTTAAGACCGTTGAAAATGACTTAAAATTAATCAACAATATTTACAAGGCACGGCAAACACACACACAAATAACAGGTCTTCAGTGACCTTTATGATGATGGATGGTCTTGTATACTGGGATCTTCACTGGGTATGGCTGGGGCACGTGGACTGTAACGGTCTTCTCCACCTTGATCGGAACATGCTTCTCCACGGGGTAAGGAACGTGCTTCACCACTGGGTAGGGAACAACTTTCTCCACTGGGATAGAGATTTCGGTCTCAACTGGTACGGCAACGGGCTTATGTACGGGAACTTTGACGGGGTAAGGTTGAGGGATACCCACCAAAATAGGTTTGGGCACGTTCACTTGCAATGGCTTGTGGATGGGTACGGTGACATGTTTGTAAAGGGGTACTTCCACTGGGCTCTCAACATCAATGTGTTCTCCAACAGGGAAGGCTTCAGCGTGACCAAAATTGTGTTGTCCACCGAAATCGTGGCCGCCATCTTCGAGAAGGAAGCCTTGGCCATGTCCGTGACCGCCTTCGTCCTGACCGCCAAAATCGCCGTGTTTTTCCAAAACTTGCACCTCTTCATTACCATGTCCTTCATTTCCCCCATGTCCTCCTTCTTGGGCACCTCTGTATCCCTCGAAAGAAGCAGCGTGACCACCTTGGCCTTCAAAGGATTGACCGCCTAAATCGTGGCCACCTTCACCTCCATCTAACTCCGCATGGCTGCTTAATTCATGAGCTGCTTGAAGGTATGAGTCACCGAAGCCTTGACCACCGTTAAAGCCACCGTGGCCGCCACCGTTACCGCCTCCGTGACCACCTCCAAAACCTCCAAAGCCTCCTCCAAGGCCACCTCCATGACCGCCAAAGTCATGTTGTCCTAAATCAAAGGCTTGTTGTTGACCGTGTCCTTGGTTGCCCTGAAAGCCGTGGCCGGACGCTTGTGCCAGAGCTAGAGTGAAATCTTGACCCCCTTGTCCTCCGAAGTCATGACCTCCGAAGTCGTGACCTCCTGATCCTGCATCGAGGCTGTGGAAGCCACCACCACCACCGTGGCCTCCTGATCCTGCGTCAAGGCCCTGGAACCCCCCACCACCCCCGTGACCACCCGATCCTGCGTCCAGGCCGTGGAAGCCGCCGCCACCACCACTGTGACCAGCGTTGCCATACCCAGCTTGGAATCCAGCTTTGCTGGTGGCCACTGCCAGCGCCATAATACAAACCTATAACAAAGAAATTGTTAATTAAATCAAATGTTCAAGTGATATTAAGTGGTCAGCGTCGAGCATTGAGAACAATAACTAAATATAAATAGTTACTAACTATAGTACTATCGGAAGATGATCGTATTAATTTGATTATTTATGACTAAGTAGGATCGTTTTATATGAGTAGTTTATTTTACCACACGCTTTAAATCTAAATATATGTGAACGAAAAAAGTTCTACTACCGTTTATTTTAATCAAAATTAACATTTCAACATGAATCCGAAAGCTTTAGCATCAACTTCGAATAATTTACATTGTTATTGTATGTTAAAATTATGAAACTTGTACATACTTTAAATAAATAAAGATCATTTAGTAGAATTTTACTAATGACATTTCGCGCCAAAAATGTGGCGTTGTTTTTTTTCAAATACCTACCTAAGTATACAATACATAATATCGAAGTCCATCAATCGATTTTTTACCATTATTCAGCTCATTGACAGTCTTGTAAAATATTGACGCTATGTACATTTTTTTTAATTAACCTAGTTATTCGTAACGCTGGCAAGGGACTCATCAATCACTAGCACCTATCGTTATATTTTTAATTGCCAATTATTCAACGCAACGATATGTAAGGATTTTTGTGTTATTTTTAGACAAAAAAACACTAAAATATTTTCCTACGACGCATTTTTGTGAGTTTTTTTTTATTTATGTGTTTTTCAACTTCCACTGTTATTATTTATCTGTTATTACTGTTACCTGTTATTATCGTTACCTATTATTAATCTATTTGTAATTTATTATTTGTTTTATTCAATTTTATTATAACGAAGTAATAATAACATCAAAATTGATCACACCTTTAGAGCCAGAACCAACCATACACATCCACAAATTCATTAAAATTTGTTAGCATTGCGTATATTTCTGTGTTAGAAATTTATGAAAATGAACCTATTATTAGATACTAACAAAGCGCCCGCAATCTCATTAACCTGACCGCAAATCGAACCGCAAACAAATTATTCTATATCAAAACGACCACTTCAATAACGAGACATATTTTGTACAAAAAGAGACGAGTCTGACACAACCTTTCACTTGAACGTTCACTACAACTTTTCGACGGTTCTTTATGTACAGAAAATTTGAAAGTACGTGTTATTATTACAAATATTTGTTATTTTATATTAATTTATCTCAAATATTTTTATCTAGCCGTACAGTATTATCGATTACCCATTCGATTTATAATAATTTTACAACTGTGATCTACCAACAAATATTTCATTCGTTTGCCGCCACATTTGTTTTTGTGCGAATATTTGACAAACATTGGTATGGCATTATAAAGCTATACGTCGCATACAATCAAAAACATGCAACAGGCTGCATTTAACATCACAAACATTTGCCAAACATTGACATAAATTACATCGCATCCAATGACCCAATGACATAATTTTCCTTTTGATCACTGATTCCATAACACGTTTTTTCTCCGCATTACAAAACGCTTCCGAGTGACCTCTTTAAATCACAATCACTTTTTGCGCCAATCGTTTGGACAAAAAATGGACAGATTATATTAGAATAATGTTGAGAAAAACGGGTCTGACTCAGCGACCTAAAAACTAAAGATTATTTATGTAAATGGTGTCGAATCTTTTGTTCGTGAGTTTATCCACTTGAAAGTGGCCAAATATGGATATTTTGTCATCGTCCTTATTCATATTATGTCTTGAACCAAATTCTGAGGCGTGATGTTAATTTGCCTCGTCCAGAAGTCAAATTCTAAACTGACATGAGGCATAGCTGCAGCACTGATTAACTTAATAAAGTCGTTTACATCACTTCGTGTAGTTGTAAAATAATTTGTATTTTTTCTGAATAATAATAATAATAATTCGTAATTTCTGTTTAATAATAATAATTCGAATATTTCAACAACGATGGATCTATGTTCAACATAGACCCAGATTAATTGGAGAACCATTACAGTCAATACTAGCTGAGAAGTAATCCAGAAATCTTCCAATGACAATGCCGTGTCGTAAAATTGACAAAAAACCGTTGTTAATTCCGACAAAGCGCGAAACGAATTTTTCAACAAACAGAACCACAATAAAAAGCAAGTGTTACTCAGTAACGGTCTGTTGGCCCCCGCGATGCCATTGAACTTATACTATGACATAATTTATGTAACACGATGTAATCTTACTCGATAAACGATGAGTTTTGCAATCTCTCTACGTGTTTTACTCTCGTAACAAAATTTGAATTTGTGGCAAAATGCGCTCTCATGATTCTGAGGGCACGTTACAACGTCATTCCCGGTTTTATCATCGATTAGTTCTTACAAATTTTTCGCTTAATGCTTATCTTTTGCTTATGTTATTACTCATCTTACGGCTATTATTAGCTTTTGATGATTTTTGACTGATATCTTAATCCATGCTCAAAACTACATTGGAAATTAGTACTATGGGCACGTCATGTAGCATGAGAAAAGAAGAAAGGTGAGGCCACAGATACGAAGAAATGACATGTAAAGAACAGACTTTCGAAACTGGGGTCTTTTAGCACAAGACTAATAAATAGACATCTTTGAAGGCGGCCGTCACCCAATCTTGGGTTTCAAAATTCAAGTTAACGGCTATCCATACCATCCATCCATATGCTTTATAGAAATAAAAAATAAGGGAGACATACTTATCCGAGGCATTCCAATATAATCCTAAGGGGTAGCAACGCATGCGTGGCCGACCTCAGATAGAATTCTAGTCCTATCTGGGGCCGAGTACAGATGTCCAAAGAAATAACATAATTACCAAAGAAGATTCCATAACATGTAGAGGTATATAGCAGAGAAAGGCAGTGTTAATCTTAAAACGGTAGCCTTTGAAGTGACAGAGTCATTAGCCACAAAAAGCTACACGTAACGCAACAAGGAAGTGGTTGTACTGAAGTGAACGTTCCTTTTACTTCCTTTCTACTGGGCGAAGTTCCACATTACATACGCCTAGATACCGTTTTAAGTACAGAGGTACAAAAATGTACTTTAATCGGCACCAGATAAGTCTTATGAAATTACATCGTTACTCCTAAAGACTATGTTGGAATGCTTTATGTTAGTTTTTTATTGAATAGAAATAGCGACTCAGTGTTAAGTGATGTGATGGAATCTCTACCAACCTTCTTCTGGAAATCAGCTTCAAATAAAATTTGATTCTCACCAAAAGTAGACAATACGTTGTTACACTCAAAGACTAAATTGGAACACCTCTAAGTAATTTTATGATACCACATTTTTCGAACCACATTATAAAAGAAAAAAAGCTTAATGCATGATGTTATCATTAAACTAAAATAAAGTTGTGTGCTCAGAGCATCGAAAAATTAGAAGAAAGTTATTCGATATTTTTTATTAACAATTACAAAACTTAGATTATGAACAAGGAAATAGATTCCCATCATATCATGCATTTCCTTTTAATAAATATTTTGATGTTAGGTTTAATAGACTCTGTCTAGATTTATGCTTAGCGAAACGACAATAATAATTAATACTCTCACTCACAGGCAATAAATTAAACTTTCCACTTCATACTTACGACCTAAACCTGATGCCACTGACATGCATAAAGATAAACAAACACCTAGGCCAAGGATAGAAATATAAATTAATCATTTAAATGTGCTTAAATAAAATTTGATCAAACTCTAAACTTGTATGGGAAAAAACCCGAAAACGATTGAGTCAGTCGTTTACTTCTAAAAACTCGAAAAAACTTGTACCGAAAAAGATTTTACCCAAAAGACTTGTACCTTAGAGAAAGTTGTACCCAAAAACTTTTAACCAAAAGTCCTTTACTTTGGAAATTCTGTACCTAGGAAGAAATGGGCTCCAAGTCCAAAGTCTCTTTTCTCGATTATCGATGCCAACTAAGTACGGATTGTACCTAAAAGGTACAAATATTGTACCTAATGCTTCCGAAAGTAGTCCAGTATACATAAAGTATAAATAGTGGAATTGTAAGTCAAAGTAGTTATGGCACTGCAAACAATCTCAGTTTGGGTTTATTGCGTGAAAGGGGCTCGGAAATAAATTCTCAAATTAACAGCCGTACCTAAATATTTAGTGATGTAGTACCGATAAATATCGAACTATCGATAAATATTACTGAAATATCTGTACAAAGTAAGTTACTTTTATAAACTAAATATATACGTGTCTAAAATAAACTAAGTTTAATAATTTTTTAGAATTGAAAATACTTTTAAGAATAAAATGACTACTTTTTTATTGACTAAAATAAATGACTTTGGATTAAAATAATGTGACCCACGCATAAGAGATAAAACATATTGTTAGTCAAGATCATTTGATCACATATTAAATGCACTAAATATTAATACCGTATACAGGGACGTACAGAAAGAAATATTTTCATGCAAAAAATAATTCCAAATGTCGACGAAAATTCAAAAGACTGAATCGAAAAAGAAATAAAACTTCTGCCACTATTTTCCACGTTCCTAAGCGCAAATTTGCCTGAATTTCTGTACAAAGTAAAACACATTGCCCTAAAACAAAACAACGAAATTTCAACTCTGCAGCCACAAAATAAAAGATCTTATTCCTTTTCTAACTACCGAAGTTGGCTGTAACGTTTTGGTTCACCAACGTCGGTTAGGATTGTGTATACTAAATCTATATTATTAACAGATCGTTTAAAACTTATTCCAATTGCTATTAGATCAAACCAGTTACGTAGAGAACTATATTTTAAGAGTAATATACTGTCTCACGAGGTTACATCGTACTGTATTGCTTAAACTTGCGTACTATAATTTCATTGTCACTTTTCCCGTCGAATGGCATACACGCACGCAAATCACGAGAAGACTTTAACAAATTAATTTGCGGATAAGAAAGAAACGCGTGCGAGCGGTCGCCCGCGTGACAAGAAAAAGACTTTAAATCCTTCTTATTCTAGCAGCGGATATTCCATAGATAGTGAGAAATGACACGTAGTTTTTCCAAATTTGTGTAATATAATATTTAAGGTTTTAAGCAATCAGTGTGCAGAATCCCTAAAAGTTTCAGGGCTTACAAACATTTTTACTTATCCCTTGGGAGACAAACTTCAAAAAACCGTAACAGTGCTGCTTGTAAATAAATTTTCAGAGTATTTTTTAACTTAATTTAAATGTTAAATTACGCGATAAATCTTTAACTACCGATCTCAGTCTTAAGAAAGGTGAGTAAATTTGCAATTTACATAGTATGAATTTGAAAGTAAAATTTTCTAACAAATTATTCTCGTTTCGCGTTGCATTTGCAATTTTAGCGAGAATAATATTTAGTATATTTTATTTTTGAGCGCCACTTTGTTGAAATGAAGTGGATAATCTAAATTTGATGCAAGCAAATCATTTTTGTTATGAAAATAATAAAGTAGCAAATGTGTAGTTTTAATTTAAGCAATTAGGTCTTGATGTATCCTGAATATACAAAGTAGACCTCAAGAGTGTATGCTAGTAGAAAATTGTAAAAAAAAATATTAAAATATCTTAGTTCACTGAACTGTACATAAAAAAGGTCAAAAATAGTTAATCCCCAATTTATGCTATCATCTTACTACATAGTATGTACATATTTATTTCGTGTCAGAACATCAAAGTGCCAAAAGCAATTGTTTTAAATTCAACGTGACGGAAATGACATGAATACACGAAAGCGAGTCTTATACGGATAATTTATAAATTGAGATTGATGTTGCACAAAACGATAAAAAAATCCAAGAACCACTTAGCTTTGAAGAAGTCTAAGTAGAAGAAGTGGAACAAAAACTATATTTGATAAGTTATGTTATTAAACATGGCAGTAGTGTGTATAAAATAACAGCCCAGTGTTTATCTCAAATATGTTACGACAAATGCATACAGATTGAAAAAACTATACGTTAGAATGCGTAGTGACGGACATGCCATTGATACGAAACAAATTGATAGACTAATCACGATAATAATGGAGCTACGCATGAAGCAAATGGATAATCAATAATAACAAGATAACCAGAGGTCAAGTCAAGAAGATATTCATCAATTAAACACCTATCTGTGGAATTCTATCACTACTTTAGTTGCCAACAAGTAAAGCCGAATTTAAAACTACACGACTATGGATGAAAAATGGTTTTTAGGGTAGATCAACTTGGAGAACAAATCAAGAAATAATTAAAAAAGGAAATATAGAGTGTATAAAAACGAAATAATATTTTATTGGAAAGCAACATGACCTTTTTCTAGTTGACCATTACATGTTAAATATTCATCTCCTCACGCAAAAATACGTACAAAGTTATCAAAATTGTATTATGACGCATAGTGACGGGCGTAACATTGGTACAAAAGAAAGTGATATTTAATAGCTGTAATTACAGAATTAAGATTAACGTACGCTTACTTTAATGGGACGGCAAATACAATGATAATATGTTTACGTTAACTGATTTACAAGGTAAAGATGAACAATTTCTTTGCAATTTGGACATTCTCTTCGACAGCGCTTTCGTAAAAATCATATACGTTACGTGTATTATTCAAAAGATTTGTCTCGAATTTTTAGTTTATTTTTTTTTTAAAGTCCCTATACGAACTGCTTTTGGTGTGTATCTGAAAAAGATTTTTCCGAAATGTTTTTCTATGTTATAAGTTGGTTTTTCGATTGAAGGAAATCTTTTCTAAATGTAGACAACTTATCTAGGTTTTTAAAGACGGTTTTAATTAATCAAAGCCGACATAAAAGTATTAAACAAATTAATGACATCAAATGATTGAATGAATGATGAATTCATAATATGAAGTTTGATAAATTTAAATAAAATTGATGAGATGAATGGTAAATTAATGACGTAGAATTATGTCATATCGTTAACAATATACACGCGTGTATCTTATATGTTGAAAGTAGCAAACGAACAATCTAATAGTATCTTTAATCGACGACACTGGAGTCCTAAAAAGGTCGGTCACATGCGTTACGGATAGTAACGACTGTGTTGGAATGCCTTGTGTAATATATTTACCTTCCCACATCCTTCAAAGCAGAATTCGGTACTTGTTTACCACTTTTAAAAATAAGTTTTTGTGTACAAAGGCTTGTTTTTAACAGGATTGCATAAAAAAGAATCAGTTCACTATCTTCAGGCATACTCCATGTTGAATTTAGTATGACGTCACCGAAGTTCTGTTATCATGTAAACCAAACATGTATGAAAAATTTCAGCTCAATCAGCTATTGTAACTGATTTAAAATTCATTTACAAGATTTGACCCACATACACACTAACTGAGCAAATTAAACAAAAGCTTGTAAAAATCGATACATCGATAACGAATTGGCAATCACTATCGACTTTTCGCACTCAAATAAATTTGATCGGAAGCGATACTCGCATCACTGTTTTTTACTAGTCTATGGAAATCGTTCAATTGACTCAAAGAGTTCAGTTGTACTCTGTTAACGAAACTATTATATTGATTTATGTGTTCTACTGACGTGTAAATACAAGATTGATTGATTACAACGACTAGTGTAAGTATTAATTCAACAAACGTTCCAACTTAGTCTTCAGGGGTGATAACGAATTTATGACTGTTATCCTATTTGGTCTTACAAATATCTGTGAGCGACAATGACTTACCATCAGATGTACTGCATGTTTGTCTATTACTTCAAATTTTAAAAATCTATTTTGACAAGTCTCACATAAAACACAAAATGCCTTGATTTTACTTATTGAGAACGGACAAAAAATTTAAGGTATCAGCGTTAAGTTGAAAACCCGTGTGAATAAACTCGTATATGTTAACGACATGATAGTCTTCATACATATGTTCAGTCTTATGAATTGAATGAATTCCAACTCATTACTGTCCAACTGCTGGGAATGGGTCTCCTCCCAGAGAGAGAAAGGTTTAGGCCATAGATCACTGTTCTACCCAAGTGCGAGTTCTTTGACTTCACACAACTTTGAGAACTTTTTTAAAGAACTCTCAGACCTGTAGGTTTCTTAGCGATGTTTTTCTTTATTTAGCAAATGATAATTTCCAATTAAATGAATGCTTGTTGTGAATTAGTCAAAAAAAAATCACACAATAAACATAAAAGTCATCTTGTAATGAAGTTAGAAATTTAAAGCGTATAAAATTTGCTGCATTAATAAAACTATCCAATTTTTTACGTGAAACGCTCTAAACAAAAAGATACAATTTAGATCAGAAGTAGGATCGCATTATGGAAACAAAAGGGAATTTGAAGCGCTTTGTTCGGAGTAATTGGATCTATAATTTTGTAAATAGAGGTCTATAAATATCGTCTTTGAACTTATAATTATATATGAAATTATATCAAAACAATGTTTGAGCAAATATAATAGTACCTTATATGTACTAACGCAGTATTTTTGCTGCATAACAGCAATATGGTCTATGTTTCTTTATCAACTCATCTCTGACCCATTGCTGGGCAAGGGTCTATTCTCAGAATAATAAGGACTTAGACCATAATCCACTAGTATAACCAAATTTGTAATTCAGATTTTTGCTTAACCAGGGGTCGAACCCGGTACCCTCTGTCATGGGTATCGTCCACCGCAGGTGGTCCTTACCACCCACGATCGACCACTAAACCCCACTATGTAACGAAACTATCACATCCACAAAACCACAAACCTAATTACCACAACACAACACTAATGAAAAACACTTACAAAAATCTTCATGTCGGTGTATTTGATGTTCACCCCACAACGTCCAACCGTGCAATGATGGCTAATGCTTGATGCATTTAGTTTTTATAGCAACCGGAAGTGACTGCGGAGACTAGAAAGGAACGCAGTGATCGAACTATTTTTTCTAACGTTATTTCAATGTGTTACGAGGAATGAATGGTATCGAATCTAAGTAAATAAGCATATGACCGGCCTAAGTGGTTTTTTTTACTTTTACCGAAAGTTCTGCGAATCGATAGTCTTTTGTATTATATTTCATTGTAGTCGCAAACCAGCATACTGTCCACATAATGGTAAGTGATTATTGCCACCCATTTACATTTGTAATAAACCCCAGATAAGTTTATTATCCTACGATTCCATAGATCACAGATGCGTTGCTACCCCTGAGAACTAAGTTATGGAACGCTTCGGATAAGTGTATCTCCCTTATCACACTCTTTAAACCGGAGCCCAGAACACGGAACCGAAATCCAGAACACACTAAACACTATTTTTATTAGGCAGTGTGGTGTGGTGGTGCCTCTAAAGTCGCACCATTAGGTTCTACCACCAAGGGTTGGATAAGTAGAATGGAGTAGAAAAAAATATAAAACTGTTAATATATCATTGTGACACCACTCATTTATCCATCCATCTATAAGTCCAGCAGCACTTTTGGGCATGCTATTAAGAAGAGAGATTTCAAAAAAAAATCTGGAGACTAACTCACAGTTTTTTAAAAAAAAAAATAGCTTACAATGGTTTTTTTTTAAATAAAATCGAGTAGCAAACGAGCATGCACTACATCTGATGGTAAGTGCCAACTGCCGCCCATGGACATTTGTGATTCACTCCAGATAAGAGCAGAATCCCAACTGAAGTCG
>DWRA01003458.1:0-12099 GCA_018250295.1 Spathilepia clonius | reverse complement strand
AAAAAAAAATTTATTAAAAGAAAAAAAAAAAAAAAAAAAAAATACATGGGAAAATTTTAATGTACAACTTTTAAAAGTTCCTACAATTATTATTAACGAACACAGCCCTGCCGATATATTGCTAGTGGCATTATTTTAATTTCGTTTCATAACATGTACAAAATATATGCCAAAATAATATAAATGCATTCCCTAATTTTACATATATATTCAAAGCATTTATTGCATTACGATATAATTATTTAATAATAACAAGTACTTCATCCTTATAGATTCATGATACTACATTATTACACTAAAATAGCCAATAAAATTTTATAAAACACATGTATATACATATGTATATTATTAATGATTTGTTTATTTTATTTTCATAAAATATTTAAGTATATGGCTATGACAATTTAGTGTATTGAATAAATATTTTTATTAAATTAGCGTCGTCTACAAACTATACATTATAAATTTATTTATATTTATGCTCCGCTATCGTTAACTGATATGCCTTAAGATAATTAAAAATGTAGAATAAAAATAAACTAAACAAATATTTTTATTAATGGATAGTAACATTTATATAACTTTTATTTACAACATAGGTCATTAGCTGCCACAAAATAGAAATAAATAATTTACAAACTTCACTTTAGAGCAATATTACTTAATCCTAGCGTGTCGATATGCGACATTAACATCGAAACGATATAATCTTTGGTTCAAACTAAATATTGCTTATGAAACATCAATTTGCGTTACCAAAGTTTCCTACGAACACGGTCGACGTACATTGTAAGTGACAACTACAAGAATATGGCATCATTCTCAATACGACATTTATTTTCTGGTTTTCATTAGTGACAAAGTATTTCAGTTGCGAATTTGCGACATACAATGCACGACAGCATATGAGCGTTCGTGCATTGGGGATATTCCCAGATTACCGCTCAGTTATTCTTAGTATAAAAATACTATGCATCAAAACTTCAGTCTCTAATTGGTCTATTTCTTTTCATCTACACTGGTAAGGGTCTGCTGTGGTTCGGCGCCAAGCAACAACTGAATCTCATCAAAGCTCTTGCCCTTCGTCTCCGGGATCACGAAGAAGATGAACAAGAAACCGACCAGCATGATAGCAGCGAACATCCAGAACACTTGACCGGCTCCGATTGCGGAATTCAACGAATTGAAGGTACTGGTGACCGTGAAACTAAGCAGCCAATTAAATGTACCGGCTGTGGAGCCGACGAAAGCTTTGATGTCGATGAGACAGAGTTCGCCGGCCATCATCCACGGAATAGGGCCCATACCGATTGAAAAGGCGATAATGAATATGGAAAGAGCTACAAGAGGCAGCCATGAAATATTTTGAACGATTTGCGCATCCTCTCCGTGCTCGTCTTTTAGGAAAAAGAACACTCCTAAAGCGGTGGAGCACAGGCACATCAGTAAAGTAGAAGACAAGAGGAGGATGCGCCTTCCCAATTTATCTACAATTAAACTAGCGGTGAATGTGGCTACAACTTGGATGACTCCGATTATGATGGTTGCAACTGCTGCCGCGATAGTAGCGCCAGCGCTGTCGAAAATGGCAGAAGTGTTGAATATAACAGCGTTAATACCGGAGAACTGTTGGAATAACATCAAAGCATAGCAGATAATTAAGGCCTTCACTGCCGACTTCTTAGTGATCGCCGAACCGAACGAGACTGGGTTGTTCCTGGCTTCCTCCGCCTTCTGCAATAAACCGTTCAACTCGGTATCGACGTCATAGTTCCTTCCGCGGAGTCGGGTTAAAGCATCTTTCGCTTCCTTATCCTTTCCCTTTATTACCAAGAAGCTTGGACTCTCTGGCATGAAGAAGAAGATGGCACCAAAAATTAATGGAATTATAGTACAGAGAATGTTGAACACGAAGACGCTGGTATAACTGCCGACAGCGTACGCGAAGAGAATACCTACCGTGATCATCAATTGGAAGTAGCTTCCCAAGGTTCCTCGGATGGAATCTTGGGCGATTTCACTAGTGTAGGCTGGTGCTGTGACACAGAACGCGCCGCCTGCCACACCGGTAATGAACCGACCGGCCATGAGCATTCCGACATTAGTTGCGAACGTGATAAGTAACCAGCCCAGCGTGAATGGCAGAACGAGCAGCAACATGGTCGTCTTTCGACCAATAGCGTCCATGATGAGGCCGATCGGGAAGCACACGCCAGCAGCGCCGAGGTTGACCAAGGAAGACACCCAGTCACCCTGGGCAGCAGAAATGTCGAAGTCGTAGTCGGTGCTATTGTCTTGGGTTATCTTGAACACGACGGGCGAAGACCACCCCAGCATACTGCCGGCAGCCAACGCTCCCAGAGTTGCTGAAGTGTAAAAAATTTGGGCGGTTAAGAATGAAAATACGATTCATTATTGTAACTATGTAGAAACATCGCAAATTAATTAAATCATGAGATAATTTGTTATCGAATTCAATAACAAAAAGTTTTTATTTCAATAATAATGAAATGGTGTTTTTTCACAGTAAATAAGCAGATATGATTAAGTCTGTCAATATCTAATCTACATCTCTCCACTTTCCAATAACACTTACCGGATAAAGCCGCGATATACTGGGGCAGCTTGCGACTATTGTCGCCCCGAGGCTCCACCAGCTCCGCTTGAGATACCCCCACGTCAGCCATGGCACCGTTGGGTCCTGGAGGCTGGAATGAAATAAAATGTTGTTTAATACAGGAGTCGATCATCATAAACTTACTACTAACACTAGAGTAACACCCAGACCCAGAACAAAAAATATATGATATTCATAACATTGATAAGATCTTTTTACGAGAACATAGTATACATATAAGGATCTTAAATTTATTTGGAATTTGTTATGTTCTACCACAGTGGTTGTGCTAGATAGGATTAGCATGTATAAACATCTGGTGACCATTAATACCTAAAGAGCTTAAGATTGCCACCCAAAAATGTCTTAACGAAAAATATTACAAAAAGGAAATACCATACCATGTAGTAAAAATGTGCAAATATAATTGCAAAACTAAAAAAATTGCAGTTTACGGTTTAAGTATTCATTGCTCTAAATTACATTTATGCTAAAAAAAGCTAGAACAGAAGTATATTAATTGTTATGACATATCCAATTAACAGGCTTAATAATAATTACATTTTTTAATTATCATTACATATCAAAACAGGAAGTCTAAAATAGTTAAAACATTTTAATGATAATGATATATTCAATCAAGGTGCATAGTAATTGTTAAAAAGTTTTAATGACATAATTATGCAGTAAAGAATTTAATAATAGTAGTATTCTTAAGCAACAACAAATTTTTTTCATGAATTTAGTACTAAACTTGATGACTAAGGGTCCCAGAAAAGATGGTACTTTTTGCATTGGTGATACATAATTTGTCTGCTTTCCTGAAGGCAGATGCGATCAAACACTACCTTGGATACAAATCCATATAGCAATTGAATGTGAAAATCGTGATGCAATATCAGTACCATCACCAAAATGTGAATAGCCTATTTCAGAAATATCATGTCCACTAGGGCTGTAAGTCAATGCATGAATCATTGGTTATCTAAAAATATTTATATAATCAAAATTATTACACTGTTAACAAATAGTCTTTTCAAAATAAATTTCAATAAACAGGAAAACAGACTGTAATATTAGTTAGTGTATGTAATACTACTACAATTAATAATAATTTATTACACACGATATAGAGTTTCGTAAATGATCAGCATGAAAAATACCTACATAATTTCTATTTATATTTCTACAGCACAGGATGTATAAGTAATTGCATTGTTGAGTTAGTGCAGTTCTTTGTTATTTTTCTGTCATAATAGATAAAGGTCATTATACAATCTATCTGAAACTCAGTGCTTCCTGTGGACTAAAGATTTTTATTATCTCATGTATATTTTTTCTGGTGGAAGAATTCCTTGTGGTTTGATTAGCAAAGGCACTAATAACGGCAATGTTAAGCACTGCTGTGTTTTTATACAAGTTCCTTATACAAAGGAAGAGATTATCTATTCAGCACATATATATTTCTTTTGTTTGTAGAATGCTTCTACCTAAGAATAAGTGTTTCTAGCTAAAACAAGCTACTCAAGACAAAATTGCATATTAGAGGCAAGTTTTAAGACAGAAGTGCAAATTCTATATCTCATTTGTATTCACCTGTTTGATATTGAGTGCTAGTAAAAGAATACTTTGTGATTATATCAACTGTACTCCATGTTACTCCACACCTACTTTGAATCTGGACCTCCATCAAGGTCTCATAAGGAAGTAGCACATACATGGCCCGAAATAGCCTCATTTGCACAATATCTAATTGTTACCCATTTTACTTGAAACACCTTATGAAACACAAGGTAGGATATTGTAGTTAAAAATTGTGTAAGTTATACAATTAAAGCATTGAATAGGAAATAAAGTTTTTGAATAAAATATTGAAATTTGTTTATTGTGGAGTCTAATCAAAACAAACAATCTTAACAGCTTATTTTTATTGAACTGATTCTATAGATAAGATATGAACAAGGCACTGAACAGTGTATAATTCTTTTTACGTCCTACAGTTGGGCACAGGTCTCTCTAGAAAAGGAGGAGGCTTCGACACTACCATGATGCACAAACACAGATAGGTGTAATAAAAACTGAAAACTTGAATCATATTTTAAACATAGCATTTAAAGTTAGGAACTCATCACATTATATAACAAAAGAAAAACTAAGTAATGTTTGAGTAAATGTAAGTACCTCATTTCGAAAATCACTGTTGTACGAAGGTGCAGGTATCGCTGGTAACAACGGTTCGCGCTCAGCACTATCCGCACGATTTCGATACAATGTCGACCTCATGTTGGACGGAATTTATTTAATTAACCACGCCAACTACGCACTGGACAGATCTGACTGACTTTCTATTTGTTTATGAGAATTCAAATTGTAATTCATAATATTATGTACAAGTTGTCAAATTGACATATGACTGACGTATAAACTACAAAAACAAGACTGACATTCTTTTGACATTCAGATATTGCAACAGATATTAAAACGATATAGATAAATAATGTAATGCAAAACAAAGCAATAATTATGAACTTATCTTATAAAAAAAAACAAACATTATCTCTGATAATTCCCTGACACAAGCAAAAAGATGCATTTGCTCGATTAGCGAAACATTGATAAAAATATTGTGCGCCTGTACAAAATGATATAGCAATTACAACGTAGATAAACTTCACTCTTTATATTTGTTAAGAATATTTGAGTTGCACTACGATAAACAAGGTTTTCAGGTGTATAGTAATTTTTCAATTCTTGGCCTGGAGAACAGAATTTAAAGCTTTACAATTTGTAATAAAAAATACGATGGAGGTATGAAGAAAGATTTAAGACTACACCTTAAAGGGGGTTTTGGGTGATCCTAATATATGTATAGTTTTAGATAACGCGATAGTTTTTTTAGATAATGACATTGATCCATTTGTAGTTAGCTATGATCAATATTGGGTAAGGGTAGAACGCTTGTCCCACTTCAAGTTGGTGACATTGCGTATCTGAGCTATAGTGACCATTGTACAACTAGTGGACTGCGTGTTTATTTGTGACTTGTATCGCAAAAAAATATAATATTTAAATATAGACTTGACATTGGAGCGAGTGATTTTTAACCTTGACTTTGAACGCGGATTGTATCATTTGAACTCAGCAGGATGACTTTACTATTTTCAGGGTTAAGCCTGTATCAATACTTATCATAGAACGTTGGTAGACAGCATTACATACCGGGTATTGATAAATACACGAAGATACCCCTTGTTCAGGTTGATTAGCATCCGTAAACAAATACTATATTTTACATACCACATTAAAATTCTATGTGTGTAAATCTGTATTCTACATCTAGTTGTTGGGCATGTGTTTCTCTACAACTTAAGGAGACCTCGGGCAATGCGAATTATCTTGGAAAGTTCCAGGTTACAGCTCATGTCATGTACAACGTTTTAATAATTGGCATTGAAGGATAACAACCGGGTTTGACTTAAACTAAAAAAAGTTTGAATTTAAATTTTAACTAGTAGAGGTAATTGATCTTAAGGCCCTATTTATTGTCGCGCGGGTTCACGCCCGCATGCGTGACACAGGCTCACACAAATAAACTCACTACGGTCTCTTCGAGGCTCATGTGCATGTACCTATGTATACAATGATAGGATACAAGTGACACGCGTGCGGTAGGATGCGTGTGCAGTCGTGAACACGTCAAGAAAAGCATCCAACTCCTAACCGTGTCCAATGTTGCGTGAATTTTACACCAAAGAATTAACAAAAGAATCTCTGTAATTATAATTTAAGAGTTTTCTGAATTTCAATGAACTTTATCCTTGCTCTTAGTATCTTCATAATAATAAAACATAAACCCCACATAAGTTTTTATATGTCTACAGATAAGTACACGTAATTAAAAATACTCAACAAAGTATACTTATTTAGATATGAGTGTGGGTGTCCGTGCCGCATACATAAGTGGTTAAATTACAAGTATTTGCAACAATATTATCGTAAGTGTGCAAATAAATTTTATATTATGTCATAATAAATTGAATAATCCTATCAAGTGGTTAAACAGTTACGTATAGCGGCACATTCCGTTTATGAAGGTAATTCGTGTTTATTGTGTAGATATTGGTTTTTTGATATGAAAACTTTTCTATTATTTGTATAGGTACTACAATTGTGGAAACGTTTTCATTTACGATACCAGCAGAAAACAAGTTCTATACTATCTTGTATTTATATTATAATATAATTGTCCTATATTTGTAATGTGATACCTAAATTTGTATAGTACCTTTTTATAAGTACCTAATGTATGTACCGAAAGATTTTGCCATAATTTTCGATACTTTACCGAAAGTCAGCGATGCGGACAGTTTTTAGGTGGCGTATTTGTTTTTTTATTACTGTGTGGTGCTACGTAGTTTTTATAGCACCAGTTATAATGTTAGTAAATGTTACTTAGTTTTATAGTACCAGTTAAATGTAGATAAAATAAATGTACATATAGGTAATAAACAGTGAAACCAATCTTATTAATGTATCTAAACAAAAGATGCCTAAATTAGGTAGGTATATGTATGTGTAAGTACTTAATAAAACCATAAAAATATATGCCTTTTGTTGATAAGTTTCTTTGGAGTTATTTGAGTGTGGACTTGCCCCCAAAAGTCTATCGCAAACAGGATATTATTATTATATACGCGTATTTGTATCACCTGACATATTCGTTTAAAGTTCCAGCATAATTTCGTAATTACGTAGGTAAGTAGGTAATTCATACGTTATAATATGTAATGACACTAAAATTACACCTTGTTAGTTAACAAGTTATTGCGTTTCCTAGAAAATTATTACATCATGGCATCATAGGTTTCTCAAACAACTCGAACTCGAACGAAATATAAGAGATTGCGTAAAAAGTATACCTGCATAAATTAGGCACATAAGTAGAGTAAAAATTACTCCAATTGTGTTTATTATAGAGCAGATTCTTGGAAGAATCATTCAATCGTTGAATTACAAAAAAAATCAAGTAATTATAAATCGATTTACATTTTGGTTGACATGGGTGACATCGGTCACCTTCATAAATCCATGCCTTGTAGTTTCAATGCAATGATGCGTAGATTTTTTGGCCTTAGGATAACTTAGTTACCATTTAAACAATGAAAGTTAAATTTCTTCATTTAAAATTAAGAAATTTTACGTCTGATTGAAATTCGGAGGATTTATTATGTAGAGCAACAGCTTATTGTACTGCATTTCGATGCTAAATGGATTTAGAATCGTATCCAAGGTTGGGTTTGTTGCAGAGATCTCTAAGATAATTTCTAACATTTTGTTAGAACGTCTAACATTTTGTTAGAAATTATAATTATTATATTGGGTACCACTGGCACACGACTATTTTAGGACTAGAAAGCGTTATTTATGTTTCATACCATCGTAAAATTTATTCTACTTGTAGTATATAATACGGTATTTTATTAAATACTTTTCGAAATATTACATAAACAAGTGAACTTAGTACTTATAATGCATCGAAAAAAATAAACATATTAAAACGAGGGTTTTTATGTCTCATATTTATAAGATTCTAAATATAGGAAAAATGCAGTATATAGATTGGTCCTACTTTGTTTGAAGTCCCCGATCGACGACATTGTTAAAGATTAAAAGATTAAAATTATTAATATTGTTTTATTACCCTTTGACATTTGTAACTTTATTGTTTTATACAATAGTCTGCCATATAGAAATAATTTTAAGTTTTATTGAAAATACAGTTGTAACACAATGAGGGGCGCACCGTACATTTCGTGATGTTTTATTTTTTTTACGCGGAAGCCTAATAAATTTTCCAAAATTAATGTAGCCTAAGTTACTCCTTATAACATTGTCAATTTGCCAGTGAAAATCCTGTAAAAATCGCTCCACTTGTTTAAGAGCGTTTGCTCGAGCTAATGCTAAGCTAATTAATCGAGCGAGGTTTGCGTTTGCTTGTTTACGCAGACACAAAAATCGTGGTAATTTTTATGTTATAAGTATTGTATATACTTTCATATGCATTTGGTAAAAAAACTGTTATTTGAATACTACATAAAGACCTTTAATTTTATTTATTCGTAAATTATAGAAATTGCTTAGATGATAATTATGCTATTATACTTTTCTTGATAAAACTTGATAAGGAAGCAAATTAGATCAATGATATAAATTCGCGAAATTTAATACAATGTCTAAGTATCTATAACAAATTTAACGTACTGCAAATTCTAATCTTATCGATGATGGTGTGGCCACCAAGAAAGGAAAAATTGATCATACATCGCAAATTGTAATCTTATCGCCGATAGCTAAGTGGTGGTACTTCGTGAGGCAGTTCGAAACCCCAGTGCAAGAACCGATAACAATGAGTCTCAACTCAACTTATTTCGTACCTAAAAGGAAAAATATAATAAACCAAAAAATTACGTTTATGACGGACAAACACAAAAATAAGAAGACCATACGTACTCGCAGTACTGAAGTAAAAACAAACCTATAGAAAGTTTATCTAGGCGGCAATTAAAACCAGAACCCGTCGTGAGGCAAAAAAAAAGCGTGTTCCTTATAATATAATAAGTAGTAAGCACTTGTAGAAGATAAAACTCTATTTATCAACAATAACGGAGCCTCATTTTATTGTTATAACTTTATTATTATTATTGAAATGCATTTTTGCAATTCCATTTGTTCAAATACTAAACTGTTCAAGTACAACCAGATCTTCATGGTAGCATTCAATTAGAAGAAGTCAAAACTTGGTAAGAAGTGTTCAAACACGGCCAAGTAACCTAATTCAAAAGATGCCTTTCAGCGGTACACATCAGCAATAATACTATAATCTTGTTTATATCTTGTTTACTATCAGACTTTGATACGATAACAGAGATATGCAGCGATGCAAATTATATCTTTGTTATTGATAATACATTCTTTATGTATCTACTTTACAATACCCAGATAATTTGCAAAATTCTTTAGGTTGGTGAAAGTCTAAAAATATAGACAAAACCAACATCTATATCTAAAGTACATAGTATAGTATAGTACTATATTTATAGTATATTTAAATGTTATGTCGTTCGTGCTATTCAAAATCGACAGGCACACGTAATGATATACATATATATTAATTCAAATAAATAGTTATAATAATTATTCAGCCATTACTATTCACTGCGGAAACCTATACTCCTTAGAATAAGGAGAGATAGTTTTAAAAATACTTTTGAAAACACTGGCATGAAAAATTCCAAATTGCTGTCATAAACTTTGGAGACATTTAAACATTAACATTATTTATAAAAATATTAAATAAAATATTGAACTTTGTTAGTATATGAACAGGTAGTGAGGTCACATTTTTATCGTTAAGTCATGTCTACTGCTACATAAACACTGTAATTGTCTATTGTGTTTCTTAAATAGGTGTGTTTATGTTATAATTTATAGGATGTTCATAAATGCTCCCATCACTATTTGTAGGTACACAATATCTATGAGCAAAATTAAAGTTATCATTCCTCATTTATTAGCATTTAAATTGTTACTTATTTCAATGCAAAATTAGTGCATGTCTATTTTTTATATGTGTCGCAGCCAACTAGCTCAGCTGGGCGATTAATTAATGGCCTAGCCTCTATACAAACGGGCGTCGTTCAACTAGCTTTCTAAATGATATTCAACCGTAGTGTTACAACATTTGATGAAATGGCTAGCCGATGCCATTCGTGCAATAGGCAATATCCAAAATATTATCCTCAAATTACTGTTAAGCGCAGTAGGACCAATGAATTGCAGAGTGGGCTAATTTGTGTATTCTATAGGTTCGGATTAATAAGTCTATAATAAAAAAAGATCATCAAGGGCGAATTGTAGATATAGGTACATATAAACATACAACGCAAAACTTTTTCGAAGTACATAAGTGGAGCTAATAATAACCAAAGATTTTGTTGGGATAAGGAAACTTGTCTCACTTTATATTTTTGTATTTGCAAGATATACCTACATGCTACACGCAAGACTTGCAAATCATTTAAAATCACTTAAGCAGCGGTTTTCCTTTTTGCACTTAGCAAAAGAATCCAGATACGTTAGAAAGAGAATCCAGATACGTCCAAAACGTAACGATATTATGATTAATTAACCTAATAGTAATTTAATTAAAACCCATGAAAGACTAGATTAAAATGAAAGTACGATTTTTGGCTGTGTCTATAATAGCCAATCTTGAGAACATTACGGGACCTTCACACTATCCTAAAGAATTTAACGGTGGTATCCAACCCATAGGGTTCAAACATTTAGGATTACTGGATAAATTT
This sequence comes from Spathilepia clonius, assembly GCA_018250295.1. Lineage (NCBI taxonomy): Eukaryota > Metazoa > Arthropoda > Insecta > Lepidoptera > Hesperiidae > Spathilepia > Spathilepia clonius. Next base: position 1,116 of record DWRA01003458.1, on the reverse strand, counting down.
ATAGCCCATATTACTATTAAGTAAAATATTAATAATATAAGTTCACATTATACCCTTCTGAAGTACCCAGACGTCATAGATGATGAAGAGGCCGCAGCTGCAGGCACGGAGAGGAATAAATTCGTTGTGAGGATGCCTGCTGCAAGCGGCGGACATATGGGGAACACACCCAACGTCACCACCGTAGATGCGCGCGAACCGAACATACTTAATTTCAGAACGTTACTTTGGTTTAATGTAAACAATTTATAACATTTTAGTTACACTGCAAATATATTGTTGACCTAGTTATTACTAGTATATTTATTTTCTTTGAAGTTGCACAATTATATTTCCGATCACGATTAAAAAAGGTTTTTACTTTTTTGTTTACGTTGAATGATTAAACAGTCACAATTTTATTTTCACAGATTCACAAAAGAAAAATTGCTACAATATCTATCTGCACAAGTGGTACTCGAAAGCAATTTCTATGTGCCGAAATGCAAGATCCAAATCTCTTATTCTTGGTTGATAACAATGTCTTAGCCCCTATCAGATAAGACAAACATGTTTTTCATCTCGAATTTAACAAGATAATCATCATTATATAAATAGACTAAAGCAAAACTATTAAGATCATTTTTCTCTTATGTTTGTAACACGATTTTCTTATTAGGGTTACGTAGCTAAATGGCAAAAATCGCAACCCTTATAGATTCGTCATGTCTGTCTGTCCGTCTGTCCGTATGTCACTTAAAATTTGCTCTCCTAATGTAAGTACCCGCACGTACGCATGATGTAGAGTAATTGATCGCTCTAATTTATAAAAAAAGTATCTACATTAAAGAATCCGCATTGATATTGGTATATAGAAGAAGGTTAAAACAGGTTTCCTAGTAGTTGCTTTGATGTACATTATAATAAATTTTAAGCCATAAGCTTTTTATACTTTACGCACGGAACCCCTCGAATCCGGCTCGCACTTGGCCAGTCTGTTTACAGATTTTAGGCTTTATTATCTCATGATATTTTTTTCCATCTAAAGCAACTTCGAAAAGCGTGGACAATGAAGCTTTTCGACTGATTTAATTGTTTGTTATTTGTCTGTGTAATCAATATAGTGTATCATAATGT
>DWRA01003457.1:0-12099 GCA_018250295.1 Spathilepia clonius | reverse complement strand
TATCGCTTGCTATAACAGTCAAGGAAAACGTCGTGAGAATACCTACACACCTGAAAATTCTTTAAAAGTGTTCAAAAACTATGGCCTAATGAGAAGGTCATTCCGAGAGTAGCAATAAGTAAATACTACCAGACTGTCTGGACGTCTACAATTCAATAAGAGCTTCAAGCAGACAGCTCATCGATAAATGGAATTTATTAAAATAATCTTAGACACAATTTTGTTCTAAGTCTATTCGTATTCAGACCGTTTTCATGCCAATAAGTGTGAGAACTCCCTCACGAAACAGAAATGTACATACGTGACATGTGCACCTGCAATGCATTCGAAACTTGTTCAAAGCGTGCGAGCGAGACGGAAACATATGTTCACGCACATCCGCATTCCACACAATGGCTGGAAAAGTGCTATACATTTCCTTTTATTTTAAAATGCTCGCTTTGGATAGCTACTCCAGTGCGCCAAGTACGAGACACTAATATGTATGGCTTTCGTTTCGAATCGAAATTGATTGTAATTGCGTTTAATGGTCTTCTGCAATTAATGAATTTAGTGGTATATAGTTCCGGTTTTTCTATAAATTCATTAATAATTTAAATCAAACACAGCATCTATAAACATTTGAAGTAACAATTATGCGTGATTATCTTTTTTACTATTTAATTTTTTTTTTAGCTTTCTAAATCCTAATTTATTACTTATTTACATTTCGCGATCAATAATTCATAATAATATTTAATCAGATAAGCTCAATTATTATTTTTTATCATTAACAAGACTCAGTATTTATCATCATTAATTTTGGGGTCTGCTTACTTGGTTTAATTATACTGCAATCACCGATAACTTAGCAAATATTACATAATTATACAACGAATAAAAATAAGGAATTATCACATTTTAACATTGCTGTCACCAACAGAATTAAACGTATCCATTAATAAGCTTCTTAGTTTTTACATCGTTGTGTTTAACAACTTTTACTGATAGACGTTCGACACGCGTTCGCCAAGTGACCGAGTCAAGCTTGGACTCAAGCAGATAACGCATATAGGCACCGGGCACGTATCGTATCGCGGGTCGGAAGTCGGACGCTTTGTGGGCCGCCCATTGTCGCGACAAGTGCTTTTACCTTTGAAGGTACATGTTGTTCAGAAAAGGGCACCTTGGAGAAATTTTTAATCGGCTTTTAACAAGTTTTTCGAAGCGTAAATGACGTACATTTGGCTAAATATTAAGTGTTTTGCAGGTGGTAGAATCCTATTTGGTTCGACTCCCAAGGCACCACTGCCATACCTATCTCAATTTTATAACAACGGTGTTGAACGCTGGTAGATTTTGGTGTAAAGTGTGGTAAGGGAGACATACATATCCGAGTAGCAACGCATTTTTTGCTAAGCTTAGGCAGGTCACCTATATTTTCTGGGGTTGATTAGGATTATAACGATGTCCATAGGCGACAGTGGACAGTTAACTTCAGGTGGAGCGTATGCTCGTCTTCTATATCTATGGTATACTCTACATATATCGTAAACATTAGAAGCCGCAAGTTCGATATCAAGAGAGGGCTTTAAGTAAGAAGTCAGAATGGAGAGCGAAAAGCGATCTATTATCTATTGTTATTTAGTTTACATAATTGATTTAAATGAAAAAATGTTCGTTGCTTTTTATACACTTTTAATTAACAACTAAATTATTCACGGGAAATTATTTATATAGCAGAACAGCATTTTCCAGGTCAGCTAGTTTAAAATGAAAATTACGTTGACTTATAAAATAAACCAAACAAAAAACAAATAATTTTAAGTTATTTTAGATTTTTTTAAGTAGTCCAAATGTGTACAGACACATAAAGGAAACGTCTAGGACTTGTCACGGCAAAATGGCCTGTCATTTCAAGCAGCCCTTGTATTGTTCGTAATGTCAGTCATACAGCGATAATGTGATTTTTGTGTATGGCATTATGGCTTTTATGGATGTTATTGTAAAGCCAAAAGTGGCTTGAACTGATTAGTAATGTTCAATATCGATTGTGGCTTTATTATAAGGTTTCAGTTAGGATACAATACTTTCAGGAAAAGTTTAAGGGTAGTAAATCTTCATAGTTTGACACAAAAGGCATGCATATTTCAATCTTACGGTATTGAGTTCTACTGTGTTGAGGTTTAAAAGGGATGTTAAGGTAGGAACACTCACAGAATGAATTTCTACGTAATTCTGAGGGGGTAGCTTCATATCTGTGTCTAAACTTAGATACAACTAATTGGCTTAACATGTAAACTGAAGTATAACTGAAGTAACTCAAGTATAAATCTATTTCTACCTAATAACAGCAGTGTTAAGCGCTGCTGTGTTCTGGTTTGAAGGGTGTGGTAAGGGAGATAAACTTAACGAGGCATTCCAACTTAGTCCTCAGGGGTAGCAACGCATCTTTGGTCGACTTCAGTTGGAATTCTAGTCATATCTGGGGTGGATCATAGACGTCCATGGGCGGCAGTCGCCACTTACCATCAGGTGGACAGCATGCTCGTTAACTACTCCATTATAAAAAAAAGTTGAACTACAAGAGGACCTATATATTGACTGAACACAAACTGGTCTACCAGTCCTTATACGTTCTTATCTGCATAAATCTTACTTAATTTCTCCTAATGAACATGAGGACAGGAGGAGGATAAGGCCATAACATTAGTTAAACTTTTTTTATCGTATGCTGAATAAAATTGCTTTAACAAGTATACATTATAGAAATAGACATTACCTTTTACCGTGTTAGAAACAGTTATTAGCCCGCTTACCGTTCCTATGTAATAATAGTTAAAATGGCATTCAATGGCATATTGCAATTATCTAACGGTAACCATAAAGTTGTTCTATATCTTCGTTTCCTTTTCTTTTTTCTAGACTATTTTCGTTTTACTGGCCATTTGATCGATTATTAATTCAATGTCTCAAAGAATAAAATGTATAGCATATCACTACTATAAATGTAACTAAAATATCTTTGTTTAAATAACATATTAACAAACTGTAAGATAATACAATGTAAAATGTATAGTAAAATAAACAAAACAAAAAAAATGGCCAAGTGCGAGTCGGACTCGCAAGCGAACGGTTCCGTAGCATTATCATCAAATAATAAATAAAGTTGAACAGTTTTCCAACTACCAACATAAGTTTCTTTGACATAATATTGTATGAATTACAAAGTTATGTTATTCGGTTTTTAATACAGTGCTATATTTCAAAAACTGTTAATCGTATATTATTTAAACCAATTTTCGTTGAAAGTTTTCTTTGACATCTACAACATATGTTTTATGCAGATTTTTCACTCTCTTAGTTCAAAAGTTAGAGGAGGGGGACACATTTTACCGCTTTGAAAGGGCTTATCTCTCAACAATACACTTTGGGAAAAAATGCATTTAGCAACCTCAATGTCATTTTTTTTAATGACCTTTCTATAGGCACCCCACACCGGTAGGTAAGATGAATTTTTTTTTATTTTTAGTTCCATGTATGGGGAGCCCCTCCTAAATTTAATATATTTTTATTTTTATGCGAAATTCGGAAAGCGGTTTACCGAATACTTACCTACTAAGTTTCCACTCTGTAGTCTTGATAGTTTCCGAATAAAGTGACTGTGACATACGGATAGACAGCATGAAAAATCTATAAAGGTTCCGATTTTTGCCATTTGGCTACGGAACCCTAATAATATTTTCTCTACATATGTATTTACAAATATATAACATCTATCAGTGGCAATGGTACAAATGTCGTTTTAATAGTAGTTTGAATCATTCTTATTTATTCTTAATCGATACTCTATGTCGTATCTCATCTATAAATATTGTTTTCTTGTTTCAATATACAAAAATGTAATTTTAAAAAATACTTGCTAAAGTATTTAAATCCTAATAACAAAAGCATTAGCTATTAACAACGTTCTACAAACTCACTAAAGTATTCTTCGTGTAACGCCATAACAACAATTAGAATTGTCATTTATTAAATTCAAAGCAAAATGTTACATCACATAAAATAATGACGTCGACAGTGCAACACGATCTCCTAAATCTGAAGCGCAAGGACAACTAAAACACAATTTTACAGCCATGACAATAAAGTTAAAATTCGCACAAGCCGAAAAATAAGCCGGGTTGGAACGATTAGCGGGTATATCTATATTTGCAAGCTTACCCCCGAAGAGGATGAGCAGATATAGAGGGATATACGGAGGGATGCTGCACACCCCTTATGTTTCATTAACGACGGTCGGGTGTAGACACGCGAATTTATAGACATGACAGAAAAACGGAAATGATTTTTTATTACCAATGATGAAATCATTTTAAATTTTTTTCATCTTATTATAACCCGGGTAGGAACTTATTGCGTACCAGTCAGCCATGTAGTGAGTTCAGGGTCTGATCCTTGATCGGCTATTATCTAAATGATGATTTGACTTACTTTGTGTACCTATACCTTGTAGAAAATTCGACTACAAAAAGCAAACAAATTTTGCCCAAAAATTAATATTATATTTTTTTTTCTCTCATTTAGACTTAAAAAGCTACGATTTTCTTATCAAGCATATCTTAGTAGAAATTACAATAAAAAGTTTCAAAGCCACATTTCAGACACACATATACATCTGTAATTATACTAAAACCCTTTCTACACCTTCTTAAGCCGTCAACATCGTAGGCCAGGAGCGTCGACACAATGACCCCGCGTAAATCTCCTCGGCCCTGCCCGGACACCGGAATTCATAAATTATGATTCACTTGCTCACTGAAAACCTTTTTTATGGTAACGCTTATTCGGTGAAAAGCAGCCATTTTTATTTTACTCGTTCGTCGCTTAACGCGCTCCTTTTTATTTGAGGGCTTTGCAAGCTCCTAAACTATAATTTATGTGGAATGGATATGTTTGGTCGGTTCCGATTTTTTTATTTGTAAACGAAATAACTTTTTAAGATTGGTCTATCTTTTTGAGTACTCGTTAAGTAAAATAATTTACAGCGCTCCAGGAACACCTGGAAGTAACACCTACAAAAATATGAACCCAAGTAAAACAGTGGTACTAGTTAAATTCGACTGCAGATTCGTTGCTTGACCACTACGGAATGTCTCATATTAACATCGTCGCGACAATAATAAAACTAAACAGAATTAATGACTATTACATACATACACACAATGATTTGATGTGGCAAGGGAGATATACTAACCTGAGGTTTCCAACTTAGATCTCAGAAGTAGTAACGCATCTGTTATCGATCTTACGTAAGTTTTTAATCATATGTGTCCACAGGCGGATGTGGACACTTTCCATCAGAGGAACTGCAAACTCATTTGCTACTTTATACGATAAACTTTCTCTATGCTAAAAAAATACAATTACAACATAACATAAGCTGTTGTCGTTATAGCAATATTTTAATACACGGTATTGTACTTATACTTATGATACTTTTGATGTTAAACAAGTCTTGGATAAAAATCGAACGCGCGAAAATCTTCCGAACGCAGGACGAATACAAAAAGATAGAAAAACATATACTTCAGTAGCAGTTGACACAGCAGTCGCTATCAAAAAGATCAAAAGCGTTCGTTTCATCAGAACTGTAGCATGAATTTTTAATCCCCGTCGAGACTTTAAGTGCATTTTATAAATGACAAAAGCATATTGACGCAGCATTTCCGCGCCAACTTTTTCCACATAAATCAACCGTTTTATTAAATATTTGTATCATAATTTACCATGTTTGTCTGTATATTGTAATATGTAGCGAGAATATATAGAAGTGGTTTACCTATGATAATGTTATATCGTTTTTAAACTGTCTTTTCTGCTTGTCTTTAAATATATAATTACCAAATATGTAGTTATGTAACTAACAAAAGATATTTAATAATTAGTTCTAATGGCGTGATTATCTCAAGCAAAATTTTTATTAGATTAAAGTAGCAATTGAGTATACAGTCCACCTATTACCGACTCCGAATAGAGGTTCGATTTGAAACCGATCACAGATGTGTTGTTACTCCCGAGTACGAGGATGGTCGCCTCGTATGAGCGTCAACCTTAGTAATCTGAACAAATAGAAATACACAGATTTTGAACACAAACAAATCCACCAACGGAAACTAGTTTGCGATAAGCAAGGGTTATAACCGAATGTACGTCAACACACGTAGTAAAATATGTCAGCGGTGCATAAGGGTAACGGCGGACATAAAATTTATATCTCCCGTATAGTATACACACGAAATACTTGTAAATTTCGAGACGCAAAACGTAATAAAATTTACGAACTGTAAGGATATTCGCACTGACTTTTTACGGGGCATAAGTTTACGACAATTCTCTTTGATGACGAATTTGTTTTATAGGCTTCGAGCGATTTCGTTGTACTATAGTTGTATGTTCAATTTTAGCCTTATATTATTTTCGTAGAAACTCGTTGTACGTTTAAATTACTTACATAAATATATTTAAATTAATGACAAACAAGTAATATATAAATGAAAAAAATCTACTTGAAATTAACTTGACTTAAATTAAAGAAAACAAATAGATTATTCTTAAAATGTATTTATATTTTATTTTGTCGCATTTCAAGTTCATTTGAACGAACATTAACATAAATAATAAATTATTTGGTTCCAATTTGTCACTACACGCTTCAGTCTATATTTTGTGCCACGTTTTCCAGATGACGAAACTAGTGGCGGGTGACGAATCAAGTGCGTGTTGCGATTATATCTGGATGCGACACGTGCCGACAGTAAACTGTTCTATAAAACGGACATGAACGCGAAACGCACTGTGACGAATCGGACGAATATGGAATCAAAACGCTATATTTTATTTTTACATTAGAATTTTGTTGTAAATTGAAAACAGAAATAACAAATCTGTCATAAAAAATACTAAATCGTTAAAATGCGTTCACAAATGGCTCTAAATGTCCAAATCTAATCTTCTAAGAAAAATATTCCTGTATCGTGTTCGAAGAATATGCAAATTTGAATGAACGAGACTGTGCTTTGAATCAATCACAAATCGCTTTAGCCCATACCTTGCGCTAGATGTTCCAGTTGACGAAACTAGTGGGAGATGACGAATCAGTAGGTATTGAGATGATATCTAGATGCGACGCGTTCCGACAATAAACTGTTCTATAAAACGGACATAAACCACCCGATAGGTTACTGTGACGAATCAGACGAACTTGGAATCAAACCGCACTCGATTTACGCAATTTTGGGAGATGTATATTTCTCTTTGAAACAGAAGTGCTACTTCTGTTCCTACAAGCATGTAATCCACTTGAGAGGGAGTACGACTCCGCAGTTCCGCAACACCTGTTTACAACTTCAGATGCATTGCTACCCTTAAGAGTTAAGGTAGAATACCCCACAGTGTCTTTCCGATACCATATCCATATATAGAGGAGATGATTTTTAAATTTTCTAGGAGGAAGAACTCATTTTTCGCAGCGTGGATTTTGATTGATTTATTGCGACTCTTCTCCCTGTTTTCTTAATTATCGACTCGACTCTTCTTATTTTGAAGGAAATTCTATAAATTATCTCGTGACCTTCTTTAAAAGTAACGTTTCAATGACAATTACTAATCAAAATTAAATATATTTTAAAACACAAAAAAAAACTAATAAAATTGATTTTACCACATTAACGTCATGAGGAATGACTAAACACATTATACTTTTTACAAGAAAGTAATTAATTAGGTTCGAGGCTTAATGGTCGTGATTAAAGAGAATGAAATTTCAATATTATCTCGGTAACCAAAATGGTGTAATTAATTCTGTCACGTTTACGAGTCCAACCGCGCGCGAGTAAACGAAAAGAGACCAACAAATCGCTCTCGTTAAAATTAGTCTTTTTATGTTTTTTTCAGTAGTACATACATGACAATTTACCACGCAAAATATTTATAATATAAATCTTACTTATCAAGCTCTTGAAATACTCTAGATTCTAGTCATCAGGGATAGCGCCGCATTTACGGACGACTAGTAATAAACTCTAATATTTGAGACTAGCTGACCCGGCATATTTGTATCGCCTTAGAATTAAATGATGTGTCAAAGGTCAATATAAAAAACGTATAAACTGTTTATTTAAGAAAACAAAATTATTATTTTTACTATATTCCTAGTATTTACTACTACTATACTACTCTGGACTTCCACAAATAATTGAAAACCAAAATGAGCCAAATCGGTCCAGCCCTTCTCGAGTTTTAGCAAGAGTAACGAACAGCAATTGATTTTTATACATACAGATTTATTTAAGATACATATACATTATCAACGCCGATCACTTACCATCGGGTGGACTGACCACCCATTGTTTATTATAGAAGTATCAATGGCTAAGTAACGGGCATGCAACTCACCTGACGATAAGCCTATACACATGGAAGCCAATCTCTTTTACCATTTTATACCGTGTACATTAAACATTGTGTTAAAATAGTTACGAAATGAATAAAAATTAAATAATTGTCGTAAAGAAAGAAAAAACCTTTTCGTAGTAATGGAATAACAAATCTCCTATGATTAAGGGATAAATCGATACGTATAGCACAACTTCTCTCTAATCGGCAACGATGTAACAAGTGTCTTATGAGTCACAGTTTTCGAACGATAAGCGTTTTACTTCCAGGCACTAATGACCATTTGGTGGAACCACCCCTTTTGTGTTGCCCGTAAAGATATATCTCCGCTTTTTATCGCAAGAGGGCGTTTAAAAAACACTCCACTTAATTACATTAGGGAGCCAGAAAACATCGTGAATCATATCTAATTTCCAATGAAGTCATTACGAAAAATAGTTTGAATTTTTATGGGTTACCTTCCGTCATTGTTTTTACCGTAGAATTTAAGGATCTTCTCTTTACGTCTTGTACAAAGTATAAGGAATAATGAAAATGGCCAAAAAGTTACGAAGCCGATTTAAAAAAGTAAAATTGCGGGGCACTAGCCAGAAATCGAATTATTTTATTTTGAAAGGGAACAGCCCTATATGACAGCACTATCCGATGACGTGGCTTATACGAATCAAATTCTGTGCACTCATGTAAAGTACAAAGTAAATAAAACGACCAATTGAGAAAATGAATCACATTGACAGCGTGTTATGAAATTGATCTCACAGTTTAAATACATACACACATAATCGTAACATAATTTTGATAATCAAAGTAATGTAAATAAAATGAAAAATGTTAGCTGTAAGCGCTGCTGACATATTTATCCAAGGCGTTCTAAGGTCTAACCTATTTCTATGGGGTAGCAATGCATCTATGGCAGACCACAGGTAGAACCCTAATCTTTTATGAAGTTGGTTAGTGGTGTCTACAGGCAGCAGTAGCCACTTACCATGAGGTGCATTGAATATTACTTCACCGTCGTTTGTTACTTCCAAGTTATATAAAACAAAACACAACGTAGGACCCAAATACTTCGCATTATGTAATTACATTTTTTAATTGTAAAATTACGGTTGTTTATTTTCTCAACTTTTACAGTGGTACGTATCTTCAGTAACGTATTGAAAATAACCGTTTCCCAAAATAGCTTCGTCAGGTCCCGAAAATACCTAAGCAAACTAACAACAGCATAATAAAACCTAATGGCTGACCATTCAGCCTTAGCAAACAATAATGGGTATTTTCCTAAACTTTGTCACAATCCTCCGAGCGGGTTGAAACAAGCATATAAGCGTTTTGAGGGATTATTTTACGAGATTTCCAAAACTTGGTTCCCACTCCCTCCAACAATTAAATAGGGATCAAAGTGTGCCTCACAGTGGGTTTTTATTTTTTATTTCGCCAGCGAGAAAAGGCGGCAATAAAAATAAATTATGGTTTTTAATTTCGTTGCCAGTGTAACCGTGCCCTACTTAATGACAGCATGGCGGCTTTATTGGGCGGTTTTGGTCCGATTTTGTGATACAAGACTTGATTTGGAGATATTAAAGGGGAAACGAGTGGCTATTGTCTGTTTTGTTACAGGATTTCAACATTTTCAGTGCGAAATAATATTGAGGAACCCCGTTAGAAAAAATAAGCACAAAAGCATGTTGTGTTTATTTCAGGAAAAACCAGACTCTTTATACTTTTGAACTGAAATATTTATTATTGATACGCTTATTATAGCCTAGTGGTTGATTCATGGCTTCTCAATCGGAGGTTCTGAGGTTTAAATCTTAGGCCTCACTGATTTTTCAAAGTTATGTGTGTATTATAAATTAAGTATCACTTGCTATAATGGTGAAGGAAAACATTAAAAACTTCTTTGAAAGAAAAGATCTCAAAAGTCTCTATAATTTACAAATTCACTATTTGGCCTGCGCAGTGGACTTTAGCCTAATCCCTCTCACTCTAAGAAGAGACCCGTGCCCAGCAATGGGACAATAATGCGTTGCCGTAAAACGTGACGTTGGAATGGCAGTAAAGCAAATGTACTTAGAAAATTAACTTGATTTTCAAAATACAGATATAAAATGTTAAAATAATAAATGTGACACATGTATATGTACGTACAGGTACTGTGTACAATACATACGCACAATTCTTCGACATAAATAGAATACAAATGTTCTCGTTAACCAACTCAATATATTCATATACCGCCTTTCCATTTTGTTTTATATTTCAATAGCAATATTTTACCTTCATCTGATACGCTATAACAAAGCGAACACGAATGAATGAAGATGAAAACACATAACACTTCATGCAAATGACAGTACACGTATATTTCCCAAACATTCGTACGAAGCAGCCATCCAAAAAACGGACAAAACCGTTCCTGAAATCTCGTGTGAATGGAATAATGTAGCACACTTACACATGTACATATGTGAACACACACATTTACATTAATGTAGATTAATGAGATAGTCTGATTTTTTTAATATGATGGAATGAGCAAGCAGTCCACCTGATGGTAAGTGGCAACTGCCGCCCATGGACATTTTTTAACCACTCCAGATAAAAAAAATAATATGGATTTGTCAATTCCTCGTCAATAAAATCACCCAAAAGTCGCTTTTATTATTTTTTATTACGTAAAAAGAAAACATGATGTTAAATGATATACCATTAAAATTTAAAAAAAATGTTGGGACGTAAAGCTCTCAGGAACGATCTCCAGGCAACCTTCCTAAATCGACAATTGGTGCAAAAATTAAGAACAGGTCCCAATGGATTTAAGATACAATGGATTATTATATGTATATAATTACGAGTATGTTTATACTTTTCTATAAAACAATATTTACTTGTCTACTCTACAACGTTGACTTTTGGAAAATTCGTAAATATTGTAGAGGCGTCGCGCTCCCGTATATACAAATAACCGCGGGTGATAATAATAAGGACGAAACACGCTTCTTGGAATCGTATTGTTATTTATATTTATTCTTTATAATTAATTATATGATCCCAAACCTCTCGGGTTTCGTCATCAACTCATTACTATCCCACTGCTGGGCACGGGTCTGCTGTCATAGTGACAGGGATAAAGCCATAGTCCACCGTGCTGGCCAAGAATTGGTAGACTTACGAATTGATAGACTCACTCTCGGGTTTGGGTTCATATAATTCATATTGTTAGAGTTGGGTAGTGTAACTGTCAGTGGCTATGGACAAAAACCTATCGAGTTTGGTTTCATATAATTAGATTTGTTGAGTTTAATCTATACGAATAAATAAAATTGGAGTTTCTGTTTGTAATATTAAAATAAACGCTTTTTACTAAATGAATATGCATATATACGCGGTACATATACTAAAATAACATTTTTTCCAATTTTTGTCTCTCTGTCTATCTGTTCCAGCTGATCGCCGGAACGGCTTGTCCAGTTTTGATGGAACTTTCACTGGCAGACAGCTGACATAATATGGAGTAACTTAAGCTACTTTTATTTTAGAAAACGTATTAAAGTTCCGCGAGAAAAAATTAAAACGTATGAAAAATACCACGCGCGCCCCATTTTGTTAACGCGGGTGTAACCGCGGGGTGCAACTAGTACATAATAAGGATAGCATGTA
>DWRA01003456.1:0-12100 GCA_018250295.1 Spathilepia clonius | reverse complement strand
CAAGAACATCAATATTTTTTTGGATAACATAAATATTAACATTAAAAATGGATTAATCAAAATATTGTACAAACTTACACTATCTGTATTCTATATTTGGTTTAACATATAAATAGAAAAACTAATAAACATAATCATAACATCCCCATTAACACATTGGATAGTGTGCAAAAGGAGTAGAAAAAAGTTGAATGAACATAATTGTTCAATAGACAACATATTTAGTAAATTAATCTTAATACAAAATAAATGCCAGTAACATACATAAGTTAAAGTTATTGGTAAAAAATCATAATCATTACATAATAAAAATGGAAAAGTGATCTTCAAGACCAATAAGATGTTTAAAAGTATATGGAAAACTTTATATAGTTACAAGCTTACATGCATATAAAATTATTAATATATTTATCGTACACTCACGAGCATAAATATATTGACATCGACATTCAGCAATAACATTTGCCCAAAGAATTCAATCAATGGTATCCGTCTACACGGACGGAGCAAAAATATGCGATGCCTTGTAGGTAGCATATTAGAAAAAACTAAATTTAAAAAAATTACAGCTCCCAAAGCTAAAATATGTGACGACATTAATTCCAAAAATCATTCCAAAAGTGTTGACAGCTTTCGTAGTGTGGAGTATAATATTAAACATAACTTTAATATTATTTAACTCTATTTCATATCACTTTAACATGTTTTGCTATGTCCGTGCAGTCTGCATTGATTACATTCTTGGAGCAGACATTATTGCCGTATTGTCCATAGTAATATATTTATGCTCATTACTGTACATACACTAAAACTACGATAACATATAATTACTATTCGTATATAATTTTATACAAATTGATTAGTACCTTTTGGTTGATTAATAAGTTGCACATAGTAGCGATACCAGGTATTATTGAAAAATATAACAATACAGGTCTAAAATGAATATATATTCTTGTTATTCAAAATATGACACCAGCAAATGCTGCGTATATATTTTTATATAGAAACAAAGTAAATCCATAAAAATCGATTATAGCATTAACACTTATTCAGTTAATAAAAAAAACACCTGAACTATGAAACTTTTTGAAAAACTCGTTCAAATTTTCTTCATCTCGTATGGTCAACATACAGCCAAATGGTCATAAGTGTTACCAATAAAATTATTATAAATCAACGCCACTTATTTTACTTTCACTTACCTATTTAGGAACATCGAAATCTTATTGAGATGGGGTACAATACACATTTTCTTCTAATTACTTCTGTGTACAAAAATACACTTCGTTTTTATTACACCACTGTCACAGTTACAGATTTTTTTCACATCTCAATTTTAAGGATAATACTGGAAAACCTCGTTATTTTTTTGTTGTACTAGTATAGCATGACGCAAAAGTTTATCATAATAACATACATGACTTTGTTAGTATGAGAACTCACAGTGTTTTGTTTTACCTCTGCCGCGGTCGCGGAATAGTTTTTTTTTCAAAACTCACAAAACACGTAGTTACATAGTAGTCCTAGGACTCAGCAGAAACAGCAGACAATCGCGTGATGACATTTACCAACCTTTTATTCTTACGTCCCCGTCGCCGCGCGGAAGCGTAAAAATAAAGCTCCGTGAGTTCTGTCTTTTAAAGTACAAAATCCGACCGCGTGCAGTTTACGTCTATCTGTTTTAACCAAAATACATTTCTTGTACATAATTGTCACAAACACAGCCACGACTAGTACTCTATTAAAATGTAAGTGCAAGTAAATTATATTAAAATGGAATTAACAAAAAAAAATCAAAACAAATAGTTTCAGTATTGAAAGTCATTTACAAAAAAAAAAAACCTTTTTACAAAAATACTTGCAGGAATAGTTTAGCAGACAATTAACACCGCCATATTCCTCAATTCATAATACATAGAAAAGTATTTAAAATAAAAAAACAGATAAACATATCAATGACACAATCGGGTCTTGGCTATTATTTGTAGTTGGTTTCGGACAAGTCTTTTTGTCATGAGAAATTTCACGAGCTGATTTTGGCTTCTTTTACCATTTTTTACTAACTCACTTCGGGAACTGCGTACTTATATTCCTCCACATACAAAGTGTCTTATTATTATACTGAGAGGGCGAAATCCTTAGATAAACCGTCAGCTAGGTCAAGCTCCTCCCAAACAAAAAGCCGAGTCCGCCACTGGTTTACTACAGTTAAAATTTTCAAGCAACGTTAAAAAAAAATGTAGATTCCGCACATAAGCACGCTCCATTTATATCCAGACATTGAACGTGTCAAGTCAGACGAAAACATATTTTTCTATACTATATTTTGACTGGCATGACTCGTGACCGCGCTTATGTATATAACTATACGATTTTGTTTGGACACGGACTGTGTCTGACACGTACATTTGAAGATATAAATGCACTAGAAGCTAGCTAGCTAGTTTGAAGATATTTTAGCATGAGTGAAATTCCTTTTCGATCATCGTTAGAATTGTCTTTACCCTTGATGTTCGTTCTTTTGATATAAAAACACATTTATGTTGTTAGTTACAATTATAGTACACAAGAATGACGACATTATCACAAAAAGGTAACATTAATGTAGATAGAAAGCACATAATTATTTACTATATTTAGAACATAACACCTACCAACTAAAAAAATCTAGTATATTGTAACACATTTTAAATTAAATATAAATAGTGCGGGGGATTAGTGCAAGTTTTATTACGTTATCGTTAACAAGTAAAAAGTCTATATACAGTTAGAATAAAATATCATATAAATATAATAAAGTGGTCGGCAGTTGCCCCCTATTTCAAAAACTGACCTTATAACTCAAGTATTCTAAAAGTATATAGCTATTAAACGCATTAGATCATCTTGATGAAGTATAACTCAAACTTCCCTTAGATGGGACGAGAAAAAAAAAGCTGGGAACCAATCTGTTTCTCTATCCGTAATAAATATTTACTATATAATTTCCTAATGATAGTCGTATTAAATTTCTTACCACCTACAATATATAGAAGTATAATATTCCATACTCTTGCCCCATAAAAAGATGATATACTGATATTTCGAACTGACGATATTTTGAAATTGAATTAACTTAAGTTTCAAATATACGTAAAAAAAAAAGAATACACGGTCGAATAACACAATTTCGATTATTAGGTTGTACTAAAACGCAGAAGATATGGTACGAATCAATGTAAAGAACTTGTTTTAGCTTTGTTAGTGCTATAGGAAAGAACTAACTTTTATTGATAATATACTTCACAGCGGGCGCCCGCTCAGAACGCCCGAGGGATGCCAAGGAACCGCCGCGTGCGACCTGTGGTACTTAGCGGAGACGCTCAATTGATGCTCAACTTTTGAGAAATTGTATGCAAGCGGGCGCCCGCTACATGTGTAAAGACATTTACTATACTATTTTTCAATATATACACGCGATCATGCACACGCGCTTGTGTCAGCGGACGCCCTTGTAATAGCAAAAATAATCATGTCAACTAGCGTATTGTCTATTACAGACTTGCCACAGTTATTGAAAATTAACTATTTAATTTTACAGGTCATTTGAATCGATTGCTTTAAGTAATAAATTTAAAATTCCCACCATTGGGTACGTAAGTTGGACTATAATTTAATATTAATAACCATCTGAACTGCGCAGTGCCTAGCAAACAAACATACAAGCGACATAATTTAGACCTATTTATCATACCATATCTTGCTCTTTTTGATACAATCCAAGTATATACTATTTAACTGTTAGACCCGGATTCACTTACGATGTTTTAAAAAGCAAAAAATCTTGAGAGATGTGAAAAATGTGATACTTTCGATGACCGTAACAATGATCCCTCTGATTATAGAATATACTAAATCGTAAAAGTAAAGATAACGTACATACTGTAAAATTGTAGTTGTTATTATTAATTTCTCACCCAAATATTTAGCATGAAACATAGGCTTATCTAAATAACACCAGTTTTAAAATCTTCAACGCCTTAATTTGAAATTGGAATTAATTCGATACAATTACACTTCTCTCAATGATTTTTCAAAACCAGTTTATCACAACGTAAGCAAATACGGGACCAGTAATATTTAACCAGTAATATGATTATTGAGTCAGACGGGCGACCACGTTAATACACGCATTGTTAAAAACCTCGTTTATGGAAACTGGGGAGCTTACGAGGCGCAGTGAGTAGAGACGCACACCCGTTTGTACTGTACATTGCCTAACGCAGTACACATTACAGTGCAAGAAACTCAATCTTTGCTCTTAGATGTTATAGTAACAGCTCAAAGTTTAGAAGAGTGGTAAGCCGCGCATATCCATTAGTGTACCACAAGTCTCTTTGTGGTGTATACGAAAAATCCGCTTAGAATACAAACAAAACGTGCGCAATAACGGTATATCCTGAACGCTCTCAAACATCATTGTACCTCGAAACACGCGTCGGGTCTCCATAAACGAAGGTTTAGGCCACCTCTCACTTATCGCTTATGTACCTTCCTTATCAGTATAACCTGAGATAATAAACTCTTAGAGAGATGATTTTGTGTTAATTTAATTTAATTTAAATTTAAATTTAATTTATTTCAATTTTAATTTAATTCAAATAAGTTAATTTCAGATGAATCTGATAAGTGAAGGCGATAAATGAGCGACGACCGCAAGTGTGCAAGCGGCTTCATGCTTACGTCGGTTTCTGCCCGCCTGAAACAAAAGCGTCCTAAAATAAATTTGAGGTACAAAAATTTTACTTTATAGTCTAAGCTTTTCATAAAATATGAAATTAAATTTTTCGTACGTCAGAATAATACAAAAGTAATTATTTAATTTTAATTTAAAATTTGAAATAAATAAATATTGACCCTCTAGCTAGACAATAACTCTATATATTATACATACTTTAGAATTTGTTTTCTTCATCATAATGGGAAATTCTTTTATTCTGATATTATACATGATGAGTTTACTCACATTCTGCAAACATCGCAATATCATCTCAAAATATCACCTACATTTATTAATGTAAATCGTTTTTAAATAAATGACTTATAATTCCATTTATGATCTTACCGATTTGCAATCCAATTACCGTGTTCATTATCATTATTTCAACAGGGTTTCAAATTCCATCAATCAAACTCACATAACTTTGATATTACATACTATACTTATTTTAATATACTTTTTAATCATATATAAAGGCGATAGAACTTCTTGTGCTTAGACACCAGCAGAACTACCGCCACACCAATCTATTAACAGCAGTGTTAAGTGCTGCAGCATTCTGGTTTGAATGGTATTGTAAAGGAAACATACTTATCTAAATTGTTCCAACTCAGTCCCCAGGGTTAACAACGCATCTGTGATCGATATTAAGTAGGATTCTAATCTTGTCTAGAATCAATTACAAATGTCCAAGGGCGACAGTTGCCACTTACCATCACGTGATTGCCAGATTTGCCATTCACATTGTATAAAAAAATTACATCAATATCTGAGAAGTGAGAAAATTATTGATATAAACTTTTATATGCATTTGTATCAGGCAGTTCATCAGATGTTAAATGACCACTGCCGTCCATAAATGTCTGTAACCAACCCTAACTAAGAAAAGTCTTCTGTCTGAAGTGAATTATAGGCTTCCGAGGTTGGTTAAAGAGTAGTTTATAGCATTAAAAGGTTCTATTTATGACTTGTTATTAATATTAAAATACAATTTTTTAAATATACCTCCAAAACAAGCGATAACAAATTGTGTTTCTGTGCTAATGTCATTTTTCCTCTTACTTCATAACAACTAAACACAGATGAGAATAAAATGGTCAAAGAAGTGAAATATTCTTGGTGTACAAATAGAAAATAGAGAAAAAGTTGTAATATTAGTAAAAAAAATGTTTATAACAATTGTTACTTATCTGTATCACTGTAAAACTATTTTTTTACAATAATCGAATCAAATTATGCGGTGAAGTTACAAAAGCAGTCCTATTTTGCTAGTTTTTATCCATGTAACAATGGGTATAGCTCAAGGAAAGCAAAAGCTGGTGGAATTTTAATACCAACTGATTCACACTCCCATTCTGTGATTTTCAATGCTTAAGAATTTTTAATATTTTCCAAAAACGAATTCTAGAATTATGTTGCATTATTGAAAATCACCAAACAGGGGAAATAAATCAATGAGTATAGATTGGGGTACCATATCCTAGTAAAACATAAAATACATGGATTATTGACATGCAATTTTGTCTCGAAAACATTTTTCGTCAGTCACAAAAAATTACATATGTGCTATCACTAAATTATCTATCATGAAACACCTTAAAAATATTCAACCATGTGACAACCATGAAAGTAACTAAATTAAATGGCGTAGAATATTATTTCTATTTTATTATTATTCTTCTCATTGTGCATCTTTAATGAATTAGAACATAAATCTTATTTTAATCGTATCTTTTGTGCCATGCTATTTATACAACAGGGTTTCCAGTACTAAGTTTTCATTCTATCTTGGTTATAGTTATTCTACATATATTTACCTTGAGAGTGATGAGCACAGATGACCGTAGACATCATAGCAACTAGGTTACTTCCTGGGTATTTCAGGACATGTCCTAATATTGTATCACCATCTCAATAACTTTCAACATTCACAGTCATTACAGGAAATAGTTGGAAAATTACTTTTCAATGAGCATTGTTTGCTGAAGTGGAAAGTATTGGAGAATTTGTCCCCTGGAATAAATTCCTTATAAGATACTTAGGCCCGCCCGTGTATCGAAGTTGTTAACCCTTGCTATTGGGTTACACCTCTTACCACCCTCTTCACGAAAGAGGTGCGGGGCCTGTAGAAATAAAATAAATGGCATTAATCAAGTGAAATACAAACATGAGCCATCGAGTGCTTCAAAGCTCGCGGCTCAAAGAAGCAGTACATCAAAAACAAATTAACAACAAATAATATACCCTCGAGATAAGAGCACTGACGCATTACAATGGCTCAAGTGAGTTCATTACATTAACAAAATAACGAATATGATCCTACCTTGAGTAAGGTGTTGATCTCCCTCAATGAGGTTATAGGAAATCCTTCCTTTTCCTTTTCCATTTTGAGACGTTTCAAGGCAACAATTTCTTCTGTTGTTTTATCACGAGCTCTGTAAACAACGCCATAGGTGCCTTCCTCGATCCTATTGAGGCACTGGAATTCCTCAACAGAACGACATCCCTATAAGACAATACTTGTTAATAATTATTACAACTTGAAAGATAAGCAAGCGAATCCGAAAAACCATTAGGAACTTACATTTACCTGTGTTATAAAATAAAAATCCATGTGTTCATTTTAATTTAAAAGCACTTTTAAATTTTTTAAAGCAAATAAACAAATTTGACATATCTGTCTGCGATTTCAAATTTATATTAAGGATAAATTTATAACTTAGGATATTTTCGCAATATCAAAACATAAATACCCATAAATATTAGATTTTGACCTTTGATAAGAGTTTCACACAAATTATACAGAGGATTAATGGAATAACGTAAACCAATATTATCTCTGAAATCACATATTCTCATCCAAATTTAGGAGAGTTGTTAACACATTGTAACACATCTTACGACCTCCTATACTGTATAAACTATTTTAAGGAGATGAACAAGGAAATTTATAATCTAATCTGTTAAATACATGTGAATGAAAAGTATGTAATAATTGGTCATACCTGCAAAGCTGGGAAATAAGGCGGCAAGGCATTAATAGCTTCCTCCCTTAGTCTTGATTGTTCATCGTCTTCATTTTGTGTTTCTTCTTCTGTTGCCTTCCCATTTTCACCAGGCGGAGGTGGCGAAAAGGAATGGGATCTACTTCTGCTTTTTGATCTAGAGATGGATCTAAAAGTTAGAAAAAATATGGTTATTATATTTAATTTTTTTATAATTACTACTATAACTACTACTACTACTACTGCCTGTGTGTTGGCTAACTAATATATTTAATTACAATGTTTGTTACCCAATAAAGTAAGGAATCATTAATTTCAGAACATACAAAGTCCTCAAAAAAGCAAATGACTCTAAATTTTTTAGTATAAACCTGGTACTTCCCCTCACTCTTAACCTCTACTATTCCAATATAATGAAATATTCACTTACCTTCTGGACCCACTAGACAAGGGACTTTTTTGTTCTACTTTAGGAGTAGGTGATTTGGACTTTGAATTAGGTCTAGATTTAATATTTTCTTGATGAATGCTTTGCTCTTTCCTTTCCTTCACCGGAGATTTCTCCACTTCTCCATTTTCTTCTTCAGTCTTAGAATCAACCTCAGAGTCCGAATCAGTCGAAGTTTCATCCTCTGTCTCCGAGTTTGTGTGTTCACCTACAAATTTATAATTGAAAATTAACACATTTGATAATAACTCCCCTTTAATACATCTAAATATATCACCTCATTTTTTTTTTAAATGACTGGGCTAGATTTAAGAAATTGCATGTAAATAAAAAGTGTACACTACCTTCTTCAGGCTCGGATTTGACCGATTCACTTTTCATATCCACATCACTAGCATCAGAGACAGTGACAACGGAGTCTCCATAGTTTGGTGAATGGTTGGTCTTATTTTTTTTATTCACAACCTCGTCGGGCGTCACCGATCTTTTCTTACCGCGCCGCCGACGCTCTTCGCGTCTTGCCTCTAATTCCCCTCTTGATTCCGTTTTTCTTTTAACCATTTCTCGTTCTGTAACAAAAACTCCATTATAACACAACTTTTAAAATTGGCAGAACCCTTAATGATTCTACTAAGGTAGAATCATACTTATTTCTACATTATATCAGTATTGTTAAACATTGCCTTGACCTGGTTCAAATGTTTTTTAAGGTTACTGTTTTAGAGATGGTAGAACCCTTCTTAACTCCATTAAAGTAGCATCACACCTATTCCTACCTTATGTCAATATTATCAAGCACTGCTATAATCTGATTCAAGAGTATGGTAATGTTTTAAAAGTGGTTGAACTCTTCATATTTCTACTAAGGTATCATTATACCACTCACCACCTTCTAACATCAGTCTCAAGCGCTGCTATTAAGTAACTCACTCATTGAGCATTGCTAAGGGTTAACCTCAAGTAAGACTGATGCACTCTATGGTTGATTAAAGTTGTCTATGTGAACTGCTTGCTTGTTAGCTATTTAAATTTTTATGTAAATAATAAATAAAAATTAAGCAATATTTTTTACCTGAGCTCTAAACAAATTTTTAACTTCAATACACTTACCAGCTTCAAGCAATCTCTTTCTTCTCTCCTGTTGTGTCTTATCAAGAGTCGTGTGACGCTCCATTTTTGACTCCTTATCATGATAATCATGATGCTTTTTTGAATCTTGACCTAATTCCTTAGATATTCTTTTACTAAGTAATCTACTTCTTAAATCTTCTAATTCCTTATCACCTGAAGTCTTATCTCTATTTTCCTTTTCACTATTATGATTTGTATGATTTGTCCTACCACCCTCATCGGCAATCAGCCGAAGCCTAGATTCTATTCTGTCTGGGTCTAAGCGTTTACGCTCAGTCTCGGAATATTTGTATTGTCGTTCACGACTTACATAAGCCTCGCGGTCTCTTTGTGTCTCTTTTTCTTTATATGTCTCCTTTTCCCTGTATGCCTCTCTCGTTCTTGTAGTATCTCTAAATGAAGTATTCTCCCTGTACAATTCCCTTTCTCTATAATGCTCTCTTTCCCTATAAGGATTTTCCCTATAGACCTCCTTGTCTCTTATATCTCTTTCTCTGTATGTCTCTTTCTCTCTTTGCTCTTTTTCCCGATATGTCTCTTTCTCTCTATAGTACTGCTTTTCCCTGTAATATTCTTTGGATATTTCCTCCCGGTCCAAAGGTTTGTTTAAGTCCCTCTTAGATTTATCAGGTTTATCACGTTCCCTGTATGAAAAAACACAATAAAAAGATTAACATATGTCACTTAAAATAAATATAAGTGCAACCTATTCTCTTCATGTTATAAACCTCAAAAAATTTCAAATGTATGAAAATTCCTAACCACATGTTCAGTTTAAACATGAAATAAGGAAATAGAAAGAATTACGGTGATTAATAATAAAACTGCGCATTTAAAAAAATCTATGTGAGCCTCAAAATATTTGTCTCACCTGTACATATGTTTCTTGTCTTTTCTAGCAGTTTCTTTGTACCTTTCTTTACCAGATCGCTTATGACCTCTTTTGTCGCGATGTGACGGCCGAATCACAGCCTGCGGTGGTTTGATCACTAAAGAGTCGTGTGGCTCACGATCCTCGTCCGATAAGCTAAAAATTCGTCATTATTGTAATAAAATAGCGTAAAAAACGATACAAGATGCAATATATTAAGGAAAATACAAACGCAATAGACACGATCGACAAGTCATCGTAACCATGTAACGTGGGTACACAAAATGTAAGCAACGAACAGTAATGGTAATGATTATGAAACTTAAAACAAATTATTAATGGAAATAGAAACAAATTACCTGAAATCCATTTCATCATGAAGGGGACTTCGCGCTATTTCTCCATCTTCACTTTGGTCATCTTCGTAATTACTCATGATACAACTTCAATTTGAGGAAAATAACTCAAATAACAAAAAATACGTAAACTGACACTTACAATGGGGAAAAACAATATTATTACACAATTACACCATACAACATAAAATCAATCTTTACAATAGAAATGTTCAATTACGTTAAAATGTTAAATTACAAACATCGAAATAACTAATACGCCATCTTGTTAAAAGCACAATGCCGCCATTGCCACCAGACCATAGAGACATAATCTATGTGTAATCATTGTACCACAGAGTATTTTAATGTACCAGAATATACCAAAGAGGAAATAAGTTATCAGAAGAAGCAAATAAATTGTATGTTAATAGGGAAATTAGTATGCACAACGGTTCGGAGTACGTATATACTCCAATTATACCCATTAATATTGTCAGTAATATACTTACAGATATTTTAGAACTGAAATTACGGGAACGTTTTTTCCTCTCTACAGTACACTTACGACGATTCAGACTTTATTTACACCATAGACAATTTAAGTTTTGTAATTTAATTACAGATTCATTTTTAATTCGATTTATTTTAAAATGTTTATCCAAAAGTAATCTCTGAATGCCTCCATACATTTACACTGTATGGAATGTTGATGTCACTTTGACATTGACTTCGACATTTGACAATTTGTATCATTGTATTGTATGATCTTAGACTGTATTTTTATGTTCAAGTAAAAAAATAAATAAACAGATAAGTAATCTACAGCAATACGACTAATTCGTAGCTCAATATTAAAGTAGAAATTAAAATGTGTGAATAAAACTTAAAATATTTCCAAATTCAAACATAATGATGGTAAGTGGCTATGTAATTGTTTCGATGTACATTAGATATTAGATTCCGAGGTCATAATAATACCAAATAAATAGTAATTATGTACCCATCAGCAATGGTGTGTAATATAATTACATGTAGAATTTGTACAGTACTTGTAAATGTTTTATGTTTTGGTATTTTATATTTTTGATTAACTAATAATAAAGTATGAAAACAATGCTATGAGCACCTCAAATAAATTATGTTATGATTTTACTATAATTGATCCCAGATAAGATTAGATTCCTACTTGAAGTCCGTCATATATGAATTGCTACACCTGATCACTAAGTTGGAATGCCTTGGTTAAGTTTATCTCCCTTACCACATTGTTACAACTTGACAATAACAGTAAAAGTGTTATTAGGTAAAAAATATTTGTGGACCTAGTGCCTCTTGATTCAAACCTAAAAGGGTTTTACTCACTCATTTCTTCATTAAAATGAAAATGTGTATATGTGTATAATCCCATCATAGTATTTGTCCACTCTTTAATCAAATCAAAATCAAATCAGTTTATTTGCAAATAAGATGTTACAAGGTGTTCAATTATTTAACATTCTCTTATTTAACTGTATAGCATGCAAATCATAGCACTTGTATTTATAA
>DWRA01003455.1:0-12101 GCA_018250295.1 Spathilepia clonius | reverse complement strand
GATTTGGTTAGCCCCATTTGTAAATTTTATTACCAAATAGATTGTATTTTGTCTCTTATTAAAAACAAAAATTCTGATAATTTTATACAATTACCATTTATTTTCACAAGCGCTCTAATTTTAAAAGAACAATAATAAACATTTTATACATGTTTAATTGTTTTATCAATAGGCAAGAATTTATGAGTACATAAGAATTTTCCCAAATATTCCACTCAAAAAATTTCTTTCGCCAATGAAAACGAGAAAACAGCAGAATTTTCTACGTTAATGGACCGTTTATCTAATACGCTTTCGGTTTGTTTATTTGCTTGTTACAAGGAACGGTGGCGCCGGGCCAACGCGTACCCACTTCCCAGAATATAATACACCTATATGGTAGCGTATATATGTAAGTATATCTAGTATATGATTGTATATAATACTAGATAACTAGAATTCTTCATGATTTTACTACGTAAGCACCTAATGCAGGTAATTTTGGAGGTTTACTCTATCCGTTCATCAGCTTTAACCATTATTATGTACTCATCCAAATGTAAATTTGACATAACTGAATTTGTTTAAACAACATGCAGAAGAGTATTTAGCTGTAAAAAGATTAATGTTATTCATTTTTTATTAGAAGAGAAATCTTATTAAAATTACCATTACATGTTCCGTGTGTTAGAAAACTATTTGAATTATTTGTTATTGTTAAAAATATTAAGTATTATGTGCTTTTATTTGGATAATAATACAAATTTTATAGCTATATGTTACATTTGTCATGCTGGCCGGTAAGATTTTATAACTATGACAAAAAAAGAAAATGAACGTTCGATTTTCGCGTTTTGGCGGGAATGGTAATATTTTATTCAAGAATTGGACTTTACTTAATACGTAGAGTCTAATAATGTCACAATCCATTACACGTATACATTAATAATATATTTGAATAAAAAATTTGGATTCTTTTATTATAAAGAGCATATATATAATATACATCTTCGTTTCATTATTGTTGGGATCTGTATAGCAAATCTTTCCTCCAAAGGTAAAGCCATTTAGTAGATTTGGGTAAATAGTTCTTGTAGTTTAGCTTTATGTAAAATTATTCGTCATTGAAATCAAGTGCATATTAACAAGACATATGTCACGCTTGTAAGGCAAATGCCCAACGCAGTCTATATACAGAAAATAATAAATATGTAACTGGATTCATAAAACAAATTGCTTTAAAACTTGCTCTGTACGACTACATAAACTATGAACTTATCCATATTCGATCTTGTATATAAATATATAATATGTGTGTTATATTTTAGGGATTTTATTGCAATTGTAATAGACATATACAAAAATACAATTGCCTTAAAAGTCGGTATGTAATTTGTCTGCTTGTGCATTTACAATGACACCTTATTTATATCTATAGACTCTGAAGTTATCGTGTCAGAAAAAATCATATTATTCTTCACTATTTATACACTTTGTATAAGACGGTATTATTTTATTTTGCCACGGTACGTGTCTGACGTCATACGTGTCTGTAGATGTAAACGCACCATAATTGGTTTATGTTCTTAAGTTCATTGCTAATGTTGTCAGCCGTTTTGTCGTAAAAGGATATCTCAAATCGGATGCACTTTAGTAAACAATAAATTTTGCGTCAATGTCACAGCCCTTCTATATTTATTTATGATATTTATGGTATTTTATTATTGATGTCTGCAACGACAATAAACACATCAAATCGAAAGTTGACTATAAAGGAAACTTGACTGTACAAGATAGTTATATAAATTAACATAATAAGGTTAAATATATGTAATGTAACATATATAATGTAATGTTAAATAAAAAGCAATGAAATATCCACTTTAAAAATAACTCTAAATTATAAAATAATGTTTTATATAATTATACAACAAATTAATCTAATTCATTAAAATTAACAAATCGAAAGCAAAATAAGGTCAGAAACAAGTCAGGAATCTTATTTTTTTTTATTGAGGTCTCTGTATTTTCTATACTATTGTAATACCTACACATCACCACTCGTAAAGATGTAGGGTCACCCCATTTAAAAGCATTACAAAGTACTGTGAGACTTCTTGGATATTAAAAAATTGTTTTTTTTCAAAATAGATATGGTCATTGAAATTTCATTGCGTGCATGGTAGTATTCTGACTTAGTTTGAACGGCGATAGAGTCGGTATGATTCGATCGGGGAAGACTACCGTTTCCACTCATATTTCGGTGGAAGAATGAGTAGAGGCGAGCACCTTAGTCATCAAAATTGGCAACAAAATTGTAATTAGATTCAGGTAGAACCACTGTTCTACATGGAATTGGTCACAGAAGTCCATAGATACCAGTAAACTTTTACCATCAGGTGGAAAGCATGATCGTTTGCTGCTTCAACCTTTTAAAAAACAAATATTGTTCGTGAGCTTACCAGCTTTCGAATAGCCTCAAAAAAGCCTTGACTCAACTAACAATATACCGCAATACATCACATAAAATAACCCGGCATTATCACGTCGCTTTGATGTTGCCAATTCAACACCACCGGTAAAATAACAAATTCCCATCCGATATTTATTTAAACTGACCTCCTGTCTAAGTTTACATAAACACGAATCCAATGTCATCTGGCAATATGTAAACTGACTCCTATTGTCTATTTCAAACTTTGGCAATTTTTGACCTTGACTGTGACTATTAGGGACTTACTTTACAAACTATAAGGCTTAGACAAACTGCTATATTGCAACAGTTAATCGTGAAAAGTTAAGTAACAAGTTAAGGTCCAACATATTTATCAAAAGTGCTATAAAGCAATCGAACGGAACGGGAACAACTAGAAATAAAGCTTAAGGATGGTAAAGCTGTGCATGTATTGACTACAGTGGAATCCTTCTACCGAAACGCAAAAATGCTTCACGCTACAACTAGATAAAGTAGCAGTACCTCCTGAGTCAACAAACAACAACAAACTCTACTGGTTCTTCCGCTTTATATTATAATTGCTAAGAGCTCTACCGACCGGCAACGCAAATTGGCAGACCTTTTTTTAAATAGAACTTTCAGGTGTGTAGGTCTCTTCACGATGTTTTCTTTCACGGTTAAAGGAAATTCTAATTTTTGATACGCATTTAACTGAAAAATTAGAGGTTTGGGGTTTGAATTTCGAACTATCCTATTCAAAGGCCAAAATTCAACCACCAGGCTCTTACACCCTATACATACATGTACATTAATATACACAAACTTTAAAACTAAAGTAGGAAACATATTCCAATCTTCAAAGATTAGCGTAGATACCACTAATAACAACCAAAGTAACAAGGTACTAAAAATATACACAGAAAATATACTAGCGCGGTCCGCGAGAGATCTATTATTAAAACCAACAACTCATTGGCTGAACTCATGAGTAACAGAGCTATTGTTAAACGCTGTCAAAGTGCATCCAACGGTCGCTCAATTCAGTAAAACTGTTTTATTGTTTTTTTTGGATCTATCTTAATTGGTTTCGTCATATGCAATGCATTTATACTTTTAGATCTGTGGAGGCATGTAGATATAGTGACGGTGTCTTTTTTTAATACTATCGTATGAGATCAATACATTAACGGACAAGATCCAGAAACTCAGGAGTTTCTTTTGTTTTTATCATCGACAATAAAGAGTTTAATTCCATTTTGTTTCTTATATAAAAGTAATAAATATTAGATATACATATAAGCAACCCTTTGTAATGAAAAGAGTGGTTTTATAATGTCAAATTACTAATGGACTCTTTATGTGATTTGAGTAGTGGTAAATCAAACACCATCATCTATTTAGGCCATTTCAGCTATCACTGATGTCATCCGTTATAATGTTTGTATTGGTCGGAAGAATTGCTAAAGCAACTTTAGTTATATGAGCCGTGCCATCTTAAACAAAACAGGTATCAACACACTTGTAATCGTTCTCAAATAAGCCCTCCACTTCGAACAAATCAATAATATAATTAATAAAATATAATTTATTTGTACTTAAGATAGTATCAAACCATTTTTAAACCCATGAAGAATTTAACAAAGAAGCTATTAAATAAAATTAAAATGGTAACAATCAGCGCTTCCCTACTTACTTCCACGTTGAAATACAAACATTATTCGCACAGTTCGTCACTAGTTCGATAAACGGCAAAAAGTGATGCGCCACGCTTCGTTGCATCGACTATCGATTTCGTTCTCATAGTCGTTGCGAATCGAAAAAGTATTTAGAAAAAACGCTGTCTGACCCAGGTCTGTGAACCTAGTTGAAAACTTTACTTGACTAGAAGAATACAGTAAGATATAAATTGATTTATTTTGTTCGGGTATTACAAGATTAATAATATAAAGTTCCCTTCATAGGTACTTGTTACTATCCAAATGCCAAGCAACTAATTCTCTCAATATGAGAAGGATGTGTCATGAACCGTTATTGTCCCACTGCTGGGCACGGGTCTCCTCTCATAGTGACAGAAGTTAGTCCATAATCCACTTAGCTGGCCAAACGCGAATTGGTATATTTCACACAACTTTTAGAACAATTATTTACACTACTGTTAGGCATGTAGCGTTCCTCGCGATGTTCTTTACCATTGTTAGTAAATAAAAAGTAATTATTTTAATACGGAGATTATTTTACAAAAGTTTGTGCTAGGTATTAGATGCTTAGTCCCCCGAAATTAGAGGCAGAAAATGATACTAAATTGATATCAGGTAAATGTGTAGCTTACAATACTCCTTAAACTAGAATACTACACCACTTACCACTGTTGCCGAATACTACACCACTTACCACTGTATAACCGACGAATAATTGGTTCGACCATGGATATAGCAACACCACACCTATGTATAGGGTGTTGATGCCGGCTAACTTACATATGAGGCGACTACCTTAGTCCTCAGGAACGGTAACACATTTGTGATGGACTTTAGATAGAATCTCTCTTCTATGTGGAGCAGCAATAATCACCTAACATCAGATGGACTTCAAGCTCGTTTGTTACTCGTAATCTAATTAAAAAAGAAAATCTTGGTAATGTCTCTATAGAATCTCTATAGTTCTATATTTGTTTAATCTCATTGAACCTGTGTAAACGTAAAACGCTTTCTTTCTATTAAGCGGTTATTAGGCACAATTGAAAGCATATGGGTTACAAGTTGCTCGTGAGTCTCGTTTCTAAATGAGTGAGGTTCGTGATTCACTTCCAACGATTCAGTTAAAAGGGATAAGTGGCACCATGACCTTCTGATGTTTTCCTTCATCAGTGTGTGGCAAATTATGGTCGGAAACCTTCAATTGCGAATGCATGGATCTCAAATATGATATACACATACATACTGAAATTTTCGCTTTGTTTATTCGTTTAATCTATATGTTTTAGCTTATCTTACACGTGTATGGTAGGACCGTTTATGAGTGGATTTCGGTGAAACTATTATGATACCTTTGCAATTATACAGGTTTTTTATAAGATTGGTGTAGCAGATGAGCTAGCAGTCTGCTTGATGGAAAGTGTCCACTGTTTCCCACGTATAACTGTGACCAACTAGTTATCGATCAGGTTCTACTTGAAGCCGATCACGGACGCTTTGCTGCTCTTAAGGATTAAGATGGTCTCCTCGTATATATATCGCTCAGGTTCCACACCCTTCAAAAATCTGTAAATACCCTACGCCAGAAATGGGTGTAGTATTGCTATATCTCCAGTCGAGCCAATTATTAGTCGGTTATCAAAACGGTAGTGTTAAGCGTTGTTCTTTTCAATTTTAAGGTGTATTTTAGGGGGACATTACGTTTTTTTCATTTAATTTTCAAAAACTGTGATGCAGTTTGACGTTAAACAGAGCTCATGTCTTATTCACGATCGGTTAATATGCTTGGGTAGCAGAAACCAAAGATATTGATAACAATTGAAAATATTCACAAATAAGCAATCTTCCTAGTAAACATCCTGGTTGGATGTAATCGTTGAATATTAACACATGCATTGATTGTCAAGCATAAAAATGCAAGAATACAAAATGGTCTCCTAGCGCCACTCATTAGGTAGTTGTCACTAATCACCGCTGTAAATGTTTCCGGTAAAAATATATTTCTATTTATACAGACTAGTTTCGCCCTGCGGCTTAACCCGCCAATCTGTTCGGGCTTAACCCGGATACACTAACTGACAGATGCATTTTAGGGACTTACTATATTTAAGCTTTTTTGAAAGTCTGATAATTGAGTTTTTCATAGTGATTGATCTTTTCACTGAAATGCCACTGCGGTAGGCATTTGTTTCAGTTATTAAAAAAGAAAAAACAATTAAAGGGCAGAAAGACTTGAAAATATTATTTTCCAATCAGCTAGGAAATAATTGTTAAGATTTCATTAATTAAGACTTTCTCGAAGCAATTTTTTTTATAAAGACTAAATTATAAATTTTCAGAAATGTAATTTAATTTTGTTATGTGCAACGCTACTTTTATATTTTTTGTGATGAAAGCAAAGGGGCATTAGCCCGCCAGATGTTTAGTAGGCGCTGTTGCCTATGACCGAAATAAGACAAGAAATACCTGAGATCGATCACGTATACACCGTTTCCTCCAATGACAAAGTTACTGTACTATAAAAATTGACTCCTGCACTCACGGTATTAACGTACAACAACCAAATCCATATAAATTAGGCTACTAACACCTTTTCCGCACCCTTCACTAAACCATTTGATAGATATTTGCCGCGCGTACCTCATTACCATACCAAACATCTGATCGTCGACTTAGTACTTAGGCGCTTGCCTCAGTAGGCAGCGGCGAGCGAGTTAAACGAATCTATTGATTGTTCCAAATGTTCTGTAAATTTTTCCGTGTTAATTTATAAGTACTCCATAATGTCTAAAAATCTCCGTTTAGTTTTATACAGGTATCAATGTTTACAAGATTTAATAATAAAGTGGCTACTGGCTAAGATAGAAAACAACTTAATTTCATTGTTTATTTCATTGAATTTAATATGTAACTAAATACCAGTGAATTTGCGGAGAATTAAATTATTGATTCTTCGTAACATTCGCTTGTATGTACTTTAACATATTTGTGTAACAGTTTCTAAACTCCAGGATTCTCAAACAAATCT
Organism: Spathilepia clonius; assembly: GCA_018250295.1. Lineage (NCBI taxonomy): Eukaryota > Metazoa > Arthropoda > Insecta > Lepidoptera > Hesperiidae > Spathilepia > Spathilepia clonius. The sequence continues at coordinate 4,945 of DWRA01003455.1, read as the reverse complement.
ATCTTAAAATGAAATTAAATCTTAATAGAAACTAAGACAAAATGAAATAATAGCATTAAACCTGGTTTTAGATAGATATCCTCTGAATATCATTTCTTACAATTTCGTATCCTTTGATAGCGAAAAAACATGTCAATGTGTATCGCAATATTTAATGTTCAACGTCTAAGGTAATCAATTGCTTATCATATTAACATTAAACAGTAAAATTACTGTTTGCTAGTGCTAAAAAAATAATTAAAAAAATAATCCCTATAATTAAAAATAATTAGCTTGTCCGTAGTGTGACAAGGCGCTAAAAGCCTAAGTAGTAAGTATCGATTATTTTAAGTGGTTTAATTTTTAAAGAGTACATAAAGTTATCGATAGATTGAAATACTTGACAGCTCAAGCAGGTGGCGCTGTTACGACACAAGTTTATTTAATAAAGTAAAGTTTAATTAAAAAATTGCTATAATAAATATATTGGTGATTACAGTGTACTTCGTTCCGGTTTTAGTGGGAATTTAAACGACAGTTACGTACACATTGAGTAAGTGTATTATATAGTCATATATGCATTTTTTCAACTCATTACGATGTCTTGTGTACCAATTAAATTATTATTATTAAATCTGGGTCCTTTAGAATTAAAATAATTTAATGATTTATTCCATCACACTGGATAATGCCGAATTGGTAGAGTTCACACAACTTGAATATCGATATAAAGGTGGTATTTACTTTACTGTTAAACAATGACAAAGTTCATTTTATACTCACTACTTCGGAAAAATTGTAGAAAAATTATGGGGATTCGAATCTCAAACCTATAGTGCAGTGACAGTATTTCTTACCATTGGGCTGTAACCACTTGTCTTTTTAATAAGATCAAAAGGGTATGTTATCTTACAACCAAATGGCTTAGTAACTACGTAAAATAAAACAATCGCGACAATATTAAAATTTTGGTATTTATTCTATCTAGATCAAAAAAGTGTGGTACTATACAAATATTCTGATGCCCTATCAGGGGCTACTTTAAGTAAATTAACAAAAATTAAAGAAATTGAACATTAAAGAAATAGCTGTTTTGCAACACACAATGACATATTTGGAAAGGTAATATGAATAATTTGGACCCGATTTATTGGTATTGGTACACGAATACACCTGGAAAACCTCTACGCAAGAAACACGTCAAAAATGAAAACAAACGCATCCCAACAATACAACATTATTTGCAATAAAGTGATATTGGACTGCTTCCAACTAAATTTTCCTGTTGCAAGATCTCTCGTGTTATGAAATTAGATGGCCCGAGTGACTCATATCACCGGAGAACAAGACATTACCGGTAACGTAACGGATTACGGTATCGGTTCACGGGAACATCGTTAAAATTTATATTAATGTAATCTTAGGGCGCTTTCCCTGTCACGCGTCTCCACAACTACACGCGCGTACTACCGATGCGTTGATAGTAGATACTATGCTACTCCTGAGGACTAAAGTAGAACGCCAATAATAAGTATGTATCTTCTATCACATTCTTCATACAGATACAGCAGCGCTTAATACTGTTGTTATTTGTAAGAAACAGGTGTGGCGGTGGTGCCGCCTGAGACGAACCACAAAGGTTTTACTTCCTTAAAAGGTGTAGATGTTCTGCCACCTATCGCAACAAGTTTATGAAATAGTCACTTTTAAATTATTTTTCTATAAGTAGTGGTAAATTAAGCGGTAGCATTATTTATACCAAAAATCTTAGTTACGACAAAAAGCGTCCACATTTCCCAACATTTCTATTTCGGGAACACAAGTAAAAAGTAATAGCCAGATTTGTTTGCTAAATATAGGTTAATCATTGGTTCTTGTTTACGGTTTTAGTCCACTTTTTATGAGATCCCGGCACCAGCGAAACCATCTGTGTTAAGATGAAAATTAATTGCCCTTTCGATTTTATTTCAGTTTTATATTTTTGATGTCTTATGCATTCACTGTGATAGATTGTAATTAAAATGTGCACTTAGTATGACAAAATATTCGGTACATATGGTTTTACTTATACAAGTGTTGATATTTTTTTACAAAGACTGAAAAAAATGAAATGTAATGTTATTATAGTATGTAGATGCAGTCCACGTCAATCGTTTACTGTCGTACTGCTTGTAACAGCCCTCTCAAAGAGAGGGAGGGGTTTAGACCATAGTCCACCGCGCTGGTCAAGTCCAAAATAGTAGGAAGAGACGAGTAGTAGATGCAAGAATTGTCACAAAAGTAATTTACCCACAATTTCCACTAATTAATATGTCATTGTAACACAAACCATTATTCACTTCACTATATTTGATCTCGTTCACACTTATAAATCAAAAGCACACTTAATATACACATCATGACGTCATTCCGAAGGGTCCTGTCATCGATCGAGCCACTTGAGCTGATCAAGTGCGTGCGCGCATCACTACTCACTTAGAAACAGACGAAACTCTCAGCTCGGATACACTTAGGATAATATGCTTATTACAATTTATATCATTAGGTCTGTGATACGGGTGTAAAAAGCCCTGAAGTTGAACATTTATTATCGCTAGTATCTACTCTTTATTATCCCACTGCTGAGCATAGGTCTCCTTACAAAATAAGAAGAGTTTAAATCATAGTGACAAAGGCCCGACAAGGTCTATGGATTCGAGTCTACCACTTATAGAAGTCTAGCCCTCTATGTCTAGTCTGTATGACCTTCAAGTTTCCTATTCAGAGAGGAAACCCGTGTCCAACAATCTTATAAGTGGCGTATGTATATTTGGATCTGCAGAAAGAACATTAACAACCTTATTGAAAATACCTAATCTAAATCCACAACGTATTTTGATTTTTAGACGACTCTATCGTCGACGACACGAATTGGTTGAAAATTGTTACCACAAGAAAACACATATGTATTATGAAATTCAAGATAATACATCAAATTTAAACTAAAATAATTTCACTAAAGACGATTGAATCGTTTTATATAAGTAATAAAATATTGTTATGATATTATCTCATCTTTAGTTCTCACATAAGATGAGTATTAAAATTTTAAATCGACAGCCACCAAAGATTAGCTATAAATCAAGATCACCGTTAATGCCTACGCGTAATGCAATAAAACATCTTATTTAAAATGATTGATCGGCTAATAAAATCGCAACGATCAATCATTCTATCCTTAAACAGTCTATTTAAATCAGAGATAGCGTCAGAAAACTACTAAAAGAACTCGCCGAATAGCGTTCGATAAATCTTTCGACGATGTAATAATGGGTAGGGTTTTGCACGTAATACTCTTACAAAGATACATCGCAGTTTATTACAGGTAAATTTAAGAATTGCAGATATTTGAAACTATAGCGATGAAGAACTTCTAGAATATAAACCATCTTTTAAACCCATAGTGGTAGAACTTGTAGAACCTATAGTTACTACTTGTCAAATTAATTGGAATCAATTCAAAATACTAACGCCCGTTAATAATAATCATTCTATCTACTGTTTTGCTTACCAAAGATCTAAATTTGACATTGTCACAAATCGATATATCCATTCGATTAATAACTGAAAATTGACACAAACTGTCGTAAACATTATCAAAATCCAAAGCTGATTTGACAGTGTGTCTACACGTCATCCCCATTTCAAAGCGAAACTGTTTGCTCAACGTCCGCAAATTAACAACGTCATCAAAACCGTTACAATGGGGGTCGCGTCAAATTTACGCGACTCAAAGAAAATAAACACAAATTATATCGTTCGTCTCGTAGTTAACGATCGTCTTTAATCAGTCTCCCAGAGGCCGTTTTATGATAGGCATTAAAGTGCGGTGGGTCGCTGAACTTTGATCAAAAACCGAAATAATAGAAGTAGACTTTGAACAAGTACATACCTAAATAAGATAAATGTTAGGTATCTTTTAAAATTTGATTTAAAGTTTCAAATAATTATAAGTATCGGATAATTTGTTCTGCAATTGATGCAAACTCTAATTTGGATTTTGGGGCTAGATTACAAAATTCCATGGATGGCAATGACATCCATACAGCAGAGGCCTCGTTTGTTATTTTAATTTCATAAAAAAATATGATAGCTAAGGTTGCTGTGGGACAAATTAATGTTACGCAATAAATACAATGCGTCATCTCCGGAACTAGACTAGACTTGATAAGTACAAGTTTGTAAACATGTAAAGGTATTTGCTGATATTAAATTCTTTGATTTGTTTTTTCTGTCGTATGTAAAACTTGACCTACTCGAATAAGTAACTCCATGTACATTTATAATCAACCCCATAGACGATTCCTATCTGAGGTCGGCCATGCATTGCTACCCCTGAGGACTAAGTTAGAAAGACTTTGAAAGTATGTTTCCCTCATATCCTTCAAACATGAACACAGCAGCATTTAATACTAATATTATTGGACAGAAATAGGTGTGACGGTGGTGCTTCTGCAGTCGAACTACAAAGAGTTCTACCACCATCGGATTATAATTATTTATGACAACTTCTGAAGGAATTCCTCTTTCCACACAATAATGGGTTAATTACGAAAATTCACTTTTAGAGGCATCCTATCTATCACGTACACATAGTAACAATAACATTCATCTTTCAAGTATGTGTGTCTGTCAGCAATTTCGCGTGTTTTTCTCTAATTTAAAACTAAAATACGCCATTAACAAGCCGTTTTGGCATCGGCGCACCGCCCTTGACCTAGCTTCTGTATTGGCACGTACTCTATGAAAATATGAACTTTACTAAGAACTGAAAAGTTTTACAAGACACGTCGAATGGAGAGGAAAATAATGTATCAACATAGATTAGGCATGACTACTACTACTATTAAAGGTTGCAGAACCCTTTGTAGTTCGACTCCGGCGGCACCGCCGCCACACTTATTTCTGCCTAATAACAGCAGCTAAC